>JAGVSM010003625.1:0-66390 GCA_022494885.1 Micrasema longulum
AAACTTTTAATACCATTACGTTTGCGTTTGTAGTGTCTAGAGTCGATTATTGTAATGGTATCTATGCAGGTCTACCAATGAACAAAATGACTCGCCTACAATCTGTATTGAATGCCGCAGCGAGACTTATTTTCGGAATCTCTAAGTTCAGTCACATTACTCTGGCTACGTTTTCCACAGAGGGTCAAATACAAACTCTGTTGGCTTATGTATAAGTCACTGCACAACTCTGCTCCGGAATATCTAAGGGAACTATGCATTCCAGATGAACTAGCTGACGGGCGTCTTACGCTTAGATCAGCTACATCTACGGCGAGAGGAAAAGTTATTATACCTCTACGCAAACAGCGCACTAAATTTAGTGAACGCGCATTTGCGGTCACAGGCCCTATGGCATGGAATGCTCTCCCAGCAGAGGTGCGAGGCTGTGAAAGTGTAGTGATGTTTCGGAAAAACTTAAAACCCACTTGTTCTCTAAATCATTTGAATAAATCCGTAGCACGTGACAACAAAATAAATTATTTTAATTAAATTACAAATTTAAAAGCTTCAATTAAATTAACTTAACAATGGAATCACCATGTAAAGCGCCCTTGAGGTATTTTATTACGAAAATGGCGCTATATAGAAGATATCCACAATAAATAAATAAATAAATTACATTGAATATAAAAATTTATCATGAACATATTTTTTAAAGTTGATTTTAAATATTACATTTTTATTTCTAACTTTATTTCCTTTTATACTGCCATTGCATGTGAATAATTTTGCTTCTAGATAAATTTAAAATGTGCTTATTTTTCTCTGTGGACTATAAATATGTACTGTTCGAGTTTATGTCCAGAACTTGTATAACTTCTTAGAAAAATCACCCTAGAAGTGAATGTCTCTCACCGTAATATACGGATTGCCGCTTGGTTACAGTATACCACCAGAGCTTTAGTAGGGAATTTATTTATGTAATCCTGATTATTATGCCACTAATGACGATACATGTAGTATAAATTCTGTGGTATATTAACATATTACAACGGAGATGTAATATTTTAGAGAAGGGAACGAGAAGAACAGGTATATAATATAACCAGTATTAGTACAAGGAGATGGTAAACCATTGCATTCAATTAGCTACTTATAAAATTAATTGATATTTTTTATTTAATATTGTCACCTTAATTTGAATACAACGCAAGTAATTTTTTAATGTATTTGAGATTATGATTGAATTTTTTTCACCATTCGAAATTGATAAAAGATGTTTTTCGAATAATGCGTATCTCGAAGATGTTTATTTGTTGGAATACAGCGTAAGTCAATAGGTGTTCAGTAGTTAACATTTGTTCGGATAAAACAATTAAAAGTCATGTTTACCTTAAAAACAAAATATTTTGTAAAAAAAAACCACTAAAGTTTCATTCAAAATTACTGAATTATGAAAATGTTAATGTCTCCTGTAAAGTTATCGTTTAGTGACATACGTTTTATTCTAAATATTTAATATCTACTACAGTTTTGACGTAACCACTTTTCAATAACCCTTTTGTTTATAAAATGCTTTTGCGGATTAAAATAAAATAAATTGAATGATTTTAGGCTGATTGGTCAACAACAGCAGCCGCAAGATGTGCAGGATGGGGTAGCCAGTAGTCGGGCATCGGGAGAGCCGGTCCTGCGCTCTATCTCCCCCTGTCCCCCCGCACCCGCGCACTGCTCCCCGCCCCCCACGACAGACACCTTCGACCAGATAGAGAGGTCATCCATGCTCAACGACCCCAGAGCTGGGAGGTAGGTCACCAACCATGCACGAATAAAAAGAATGTGTGTATGATTTAATTTTAAAATAATTTCTCACGTCGTCTGTGAATAGTAAAAAGTTAGGAAATTTAAAGAATCGTCTTGATAAACATAATGAAGAGTAATGGCCTCAAGTGCCATCCCTGAGGGACACCAGTGGGCTCATTTACAACCTCTGATACAAACCCATGCATGACCACTCATCAAAGTTTATTACCAAGATATGAGACAAGCCAAGTCTACAGATCGCCATGTATATTCAAACTAAGTATTTTTTAAGAAGTATACTTTTGTACGACATCACAAGCTTTTGTCTGTCTACCTTGATTTTTTTTTATCCATAGCCTTTAAAATAAACACATCTAGGTTTGTTTTGACCGATCTAGATTTAACAAAGCCATGTTGACTATCAATGATAATACAATTACTAGCTTTTACCTGCGGCTTCGCTGGCGTGGTATTAGGGAGAAATTTGTTAATTGATCATTTTTGTCATTTAACAATAAGAATAATAATGGTTTGTCGGCCTCGTGGTGAGTTTAATGAGTTTAAGTATTTTATTTTATTTTTTGGGACACCAACAATAAAATAAAATACTTAAACTCATTAAAATAGCATTATATCAATTCATTAGTTAACCCAAAGAAAATTTGTTGATAATGATCCTTAAGATAAAAATAGCTTTATTTAATTTACTTACATATAACTTTGAATTATCTATCCTTACCTCTGTTCTGTATAAATACATTTAACTTTTTAATAAAGATATATAGTCTCGAAGATGTCGCGAAAGCGATAAAACCGGTCACTGGATATTCCAAATTTGTGGATTAAAGTATCACTCGTGTTTTATTACTTTATCTACTACATACACACTTAGGTAATAGATTTCTCTGGATCATGTCAAGTTTGCCTAACTCAGTACAACCTGTTTTAAGGCAGACATTTTTATGCAAAAATAAACATTAATATTTCTACCTACTAGTTAATTTATTATACACTTATACAATATTAATTCATTATTTAAAAATGTATTTTGAGTCAATTTTCCGATTTTTCTCGACCTAAACCCAGTAACCATTTTTTTACAAATTTATCAAATTGAATCCGGGTCATCGTTTTGCAATGTTTGGGTAACATGTTGAAAATTTTGGGGCCCAGAAACCTGAAATTTCTTTGCCCGAATTCAGAGTTTGTGATATACCCCATGACCCATCCTCTAGTTTGACTTCTGGTAGTGTGGGAGTGTTCCTTTTGGAATTTGGTAGAATAATTTGCTTTCACAAACATTATTATTCTAATCGCGTTATATCTAAGATCTCAAATTCCTCAAATAACTTGATGCTGGGGCACCTGAAGGGCTTTTTAAAAATTATTTTAATTATTGATTTTTGAGCGGTTTCGAGAGGTTTTAATATTGATTTATTAATGCCTCCCTATCCTATGTTGAACCATCATTATCTATGCTGAACCATTTATCTATAAAATTTTGTTTCTATATCTTTTCTACTGTGTTTTCAGAGTAAAAGCACCACGCCGTAGACCTCCTAGTCAAGTCATACGAGATGATGTTCCCTTGACTAATGGCAGCAGTACACACACAGTCACTCCAGGTAATTTTGTTATTTTCATACTGCTGTCGATACTTACTCATCTTTTGGCTTTTTTGCTGATACAAAATGACCTTGTTCCTGTTTTTACATACTTTTTGGTCGCTATTAGAAAGAATTACTTAAATGTCCCCTTTTTAATAACAACAATAAAAAATAAAACATCAGGCCTAGAGGCCGCATTGCAGATTATTTGCGTACTATTTTTTAAACATTTTTCATCATTCATATAGAAAAAATATTAAATAATCTTATGTTTTAACTTCGTTATTGATTAATTGGAATTTAACTGCAAATTTTTTTCAAAGCAATAATGGTCCATATATGTAATTCATATAATTTACCACAGTAATTATACTTTTTATCTAGATATCGTCAAACTTAGTGTATTTCCACATTAGTATATTGGCTTACTGTAATATCTTGCAAGAATCACTATCCACCCAACCCTGATCTAGTTTGTTTTATTTTAATAGAACCTCCGGTAGAAGCTGAAATAATAAAACCCAAAGCTCGGGAATGGGAAAAGCACCGAGCTCCCTGGATGGAAGAACTCAAACTCAACCAAGCCAAGAAAACTTCGCCAATCTCTGAAATTGGGCGCTCGAAGACCATCGCTACGGACTCCGCTAACGTTGACAAACCAGAAGTGCACCACGGTGGTAGACTTTCTGGCAGCAGCGACAAGATCATAGAATCCGGTACTGGAGACGACGATAAGAATTCCATACCAAATCCTATAGAAATGTCCCAGAGTATGAACGCGATATCGTCAAATGCTGTAAAGATTGAAACTTCGGAAGAGGTAAACTTACATACATCATAATGCATAAATAAGTTAACGTTGAGTAACAAAACAGATTTATATATTTATTGTTTGTGTATGGCTGTTTGAAGATATAAAAAATAAATATTTTCTATTACAGGTCCAAACTCATACTGAAAACCCCAATGACCTATCTAAATCAATGACTACAATCTCCTCTCGGGCGTCCCATTTGGAAACCAATAATAAAATATCTAGCAACGAATTACGAACTTCAATATCTAGTACAGCCAGTGTCATACTTCGCAGTACAACTGTACCCAACCAACCGTCGCAAGTTGGCAAATTAAATATGGAGTCTGTTTTGCCGTATTCTTCTAGTTCTTCAAATACAACAGTTTCACACGAATATGTCACTCCCGCGGTAAGGCCAACCTCCAATCTCAGTCACGGAGATGATACCTTACACTCCAATGCGAGTCCCAAGCAGTCAATAATAAGCGAAAAGATCGAAAAAGATCCCTCGCCGTCAAAGATCTCAGTTACTGAAACTATTCACAAAGTACATTCGAATGGTAAGTGCCACTTATCAAATATTTTGGCTGTTCCAATCAAAACATTTCACTTGTGTTGATGATATTTGTTTTATTTTTATGTTTCATTTATGCATATTGATATTTCAGGAGACACCATAGAAGTTAACGGAACTCCGGAGCAATTACTCATAGCTCAATTAAATGAAAGGGTAAATCCATTTTCTTTTTTTTTCAAATACCTTTCTTCATTACTGTCATCTATTATTTCAAACATTGTCATTCTTAAATTTTATATAACCACATGGTGTTTATTTTTTTACAATTTCACTAATTTTTTATGGTTTAATGTCTGTAAAACTTTATTCGTTTTTAGCCTATTGTAAGTTTGTCTCCCTTGTAGTAGTGTAGTGTCATTTTGGGTTCAATTGGGAAATATCAGGTTTTTTTTTTACATTTTTAAAGTATAAAGGTCTATGAAATACTGTCCAGTAAAAAATAATTTTACAATCATTAGTGGCATAAAAAATACTTTTACATTTGTAATTTTGAATTCCCCCAAAAACGGTCATTCACAATTCATGTTTATTTGTTCCTGGCCATTTAACTTTATTTAACAATATCACGAATCTTGATGTCACAACAATCCAGGCCAAAATGTCGCATTTTTCTAGCAACGTATTTTTATTAGATTTCTTTTTTACATTTATGCATGAAAACATTTATCCATAATATCCATATTGATTTTGAATGTACAATTAATTATTCTAAATCCATTTCAAATAGTTTTATCAGTATTCGTAGTATCTGATCTTTTCCTATTCGATTGACATTAAATTTGTTTAAATCTTTTTTACTCCCAATATTCCACTGGCGCCTGAATTATACGACTAATAATTTTGCCTCCATTTATTGAGATATGTTGCAAATTTGCAAATGATGCACCAATAGAAATATGGATAGTTGAGTTTTTTTTGCACTTTTTGCGAATGGTGTTATTGATCATTGAAATTTTCAGGTGGCCAATTTAGAAAGAGTTGTCGAAGCGCAAGAAGAAAGGTTCAGCGCTGCATTATCCTCACTCAATAAACAATTACTTCGGGAAAGTGAGCACCGAGCCTCGTTACAAGAGGAACTGCTCAAACTTGAAAGGTGTGTCACTCGAGTGTGACCCGCACTCACAAAAACTACAATTATCGTCTAATCTCCATTCCTGAACAGAAGTGTTGTGGATTAATTTCTCTGGATTTTCTTAACTTATATTTGAATAATATATCACCGCGGTTATCCCAGTCTAGAAATTACAGTTAAGTACTAAATATGATAATCCATACTTTCAATGTCTATAATACAATTAATTGACGATAACATATGCAATTAAGGAAATGTTTGGGTCCTGTAATTTATTTACTTCAATCTTAAATTATCTTAATAATTTTAATTCTTTTTCACGTTCATTTGAAAAATATTCTAGACTCATATTATTCAAGTATAGGTTCAATGTTTTAAGAGACCTGTAATATAATAATTTTATAAATATACTTTAATTTATTTAATTTTGGGTGCCTAATGTTGATTCTAATCACGTGTTGACATAACCTGGTTGTTAAGTCAGTATTACATCTAATCTGTACATTACAATAATTGTATACATTTTTACGTATTATTTTTATTGGTGGTGATTTAAATATAATAATTTCTTAATTTAATGTTAGTGAGAAGAATTTTTGCAAATTTTCTTTTGTATGTTCAGTATTATTTAAAAACACAATCAAAATATAAGTAACTCATATTAAGGCGTGTTAAAAATCGGGCTTAATATCCGATCACACATTTTTTTATCTTGCAAACCGTCCTAAATAATGCGAGTCACATTTATGATCTTGTGTTCGACAAAAAAATGTGACTGTCATTTTACTTACACGAGAGTGATTCAATTTCCTATAGCAATAATACTGTATGGGCATAGGATATGATTGATATGCACTGAGGTATAATTAAATGAAGATTACACGAATTCGAACTTGTGTTCTAAAAATGATCGAACAAAATTTCCAGGTAAAACCCTTAGTAGAGTAAGAAGGAATAACTGTTTATGCCGTTTACTCTGAATTTCGCGCCCTTTCGCACTGCTTTACATTTGCTTAGCAAATAAAAGATAAGCTCCAGAACCTATGTTAAATGGAACACGTCGGGTGCGCTTATTGTCACTCTAGTGTATACATATATATCAATGTTAATATGGGGGAAATAAAGTCCAATTAATTAGAAAGTTCTGTTCAAAAAGTCTTAAGATCGGGTAAGTTATCGAGAAAGATGTTAGAAATAGAAACTACATTGTCATAAATGAGAAAAACAAACAGTTTAAAAAAATTGTTTAAATAAAAATACAAAAAGGAAATCACTGAGATATAAAGTGTCATAGATGTGACATCAACATAATTTAGGGCGGTTTACCGGAGCGAAAAATTAAGTGGTATTTTCGGATAACTCTTGATTTTTAACATGTCACAATAAAAAAATAAAGTAAATGAAAAATGTTCAAGTATGGTGTTATTAAGTTTACTTTATCTGAAGTTTATTATTTGATATTCTCTTCGGAATTCATTTTTACATAAAATACACATGTAATAATTTGTTTTTTTATTCATCATCACATTAACATTGATTTCTTATCATTTTGTGACTACATTTATTTAACAAGAATTGTAACTCGGGTCCTTTAATCGTAACGCGTTTATTTAACTGGACATTTAAAGTCAAATACTGCCTCCCTATGGTAAAATTATTGCTTAATAAATACTCAGGGTTGAAGTTGAAACTGTCTGGCAAAAGAAAGATTTGTTTTAAACATGTGCCAAATTATACAATGATTTTACAAACTTACATTCCTTTCATTAGGTTTTTTATAAGACATTAAAATTAAAGCAATGTAGCATTGTTACTTGTCATTTTAATAACTGTATTTTGGTAAAATAATTAAGATTATTTTTATGAATACTTTTTTGTGTTATCAAGTAGCTTGTGAAATATTTAACTTTAAATTATTTTTTAATTTATGATTTATTTGCATACATCGAATTTTTATTTCTCATATAAAAGCATAATATTTATGTTTAAAAAAATATCGCTCTACTTAAAAAATGCATTCCATTTTTCAAGAAATATCATTTCATTCCATTCACATCTCATATAGACAGTAATCATTGTGAATCGGTTTTTTGCACTACTTGTAAAATTAATCATATTTACAACAATTTTGCATATTATTTGAAAACTTGTTAAATCACAACATTTTATTTCTGCATTTTAACTTAAAAACTTTTTTTTCCACCCAGAGAGGCTTTAAAATGTACATACATACTATGTAAACTTCATGATTCTCAAGTGTATGGGTAACGCAACCTAAGTTCAGGCGAACACAGTACTCCCACATATACGGCTTTTATACACACTGTTCTTTTCTGTTCATATTATATTTTAATCAATTACCTACGTATTAAAAATTGTTAATACCGTATTTAAAAATAACGGCATGTTATTTTAATAAAAATCTTTTATGTTCACCTTGTGGTTAGCGCATTTGGCTACCTTGCATGAGGTTAACATGAAATATTTAATCTTTTTCTGTGTCTATGCCCATCGACGTAGAATGCGTTAACTGTACCATCAATACATTTTTATTTGTAAATACAATTTACTTCATTAAATTAAACATCAGTGTTTTATTTTTATAGAAATTTTAAAATTCACAATAATTATTATAGATAGTATGTATTTATTGTGTCTAATATTAGGTCACTAGTTACATGGTGCTCTAATTACAATAGTGTTAATTCAAATTCCTCAATAAATAATACCTTTTTCTTTGACAAATATAATTTACAAAATTTGCGCACATATAAATATTATATGTCCCTCACAAAAATATTTTTTACACAATCATCAACGCTTAAGCTTAAATAGTATTTTCCAATTTGGATAATGTAAATGATTTAAAAATGACCCTCGCTGCATACACAAATAAGAATTTTATTACTTTTCCATTTTTCTAATCCATGATTAACACAAAAATTATGTTTCATAAAATTTATGAATAAGAAATTGGATTACTTTAAACATTTTGTAAATACATTTCAAGAGTATTGATTGTTATTTTCCATTGTTCCAACGACTGTGTATATTGTCAAATTAATTTAAATCGTACCTTCACCATTGTGTACAATAAATAGACAACATTAAACAACACGCCTACAAATAAATCCAATGTCCGCTATGTATTGTTTAATGTTGCTATTATAAAAATATTCCTTAAATATCGTGATTATAAATAATGTCTGTAGATATGTACTAATACTTACGATGACTTAACTCTCCAGAATATTTGTTAGCACAAGTCAAATAAGCTAGCTCAACTCGGTGGAAACTACAAGTAATTCCAATATGTATTCTAAAATAAATATTGCTCATATTTGAGCATTTTAAGGGCTTAAAATTATTCCAATTTATTGCTTTAACGCCGTATGTAAAGCGAGTCTATTGGGGTTTTTTCTATTCGCTCTGCGTCATTATAAATGAGCATACATAGGTCTATTCAATTGTGTATAACTGCTTAATTTTTAAAATAATGTCTCACATTTTTTGACAACGTGTCGAAGCCAATTTATGCATTTATTAGTACATAATTAATCATCACTTAATTGATAATAATCTTGCACATAAATTATCTGTTTGTTGTTTTAATGACAGCTTAATATTTTTTTGTCTTAAGAAAATATACCAGTTTTAGTTTCATAATGTATTACATATTTATTATCGTAACACCGGATGTACACAATTTCACTTTGATGTTTTAGCTTGATTCTAACAAAATTGTATATTATTCAGTTTAACGCCTATTTGATCAAATAAGACACTTGTTCATTTTCATTCTTAATACATATTCCACTTCATAAAAATATGACAATCATATTAAACATAATATTACATTCATGCTTGGTGCTTGTTTTATAAGACTAACAACAACCAAAGTAGCTTTATCTCTTTGCTTTGAATGTATAGGGTACTTCATTATTTCACGCTGATTCTTATCAGACAAATTTTCATTGATTACATTTCTACAATTAATGTTATACGAGTGGTTTTTTTCATTGACTTTTATGGAATAATTTTTTCTCTTGATGGAAAATATTCATGATTTGAAATTCTCTGTTTTCTTGACTTCTTCTTTACATAAAAATCTTTACAAAATGAAGTGATCAATTTAAATATTATGTATCAACTAACCAAAATAACAAAAAATCTATCACAGTATACACACATTTGATTAACAATACTAACATTTGTGTATTTTTCATTTTTTTATACCATACAAATATATCTATATATAATGTACACATTATAAATACTATAATACGCATAAATACAAACTGCTTTTAGATTTAGAATAGAATTATGATATTGTTGCCTTTTAGCCTAGATTCACTTTGCATAATACAAATATGTATCAATAAAGTAACTTATTTTCTTACTTCTAAATAAATACATATTCAATGTTTTAGACTTACTAATTAAAGCATAAATGATGAAAAAATTATACGAAAAATAGATTGTAAACATGAAATTTGTATCGCAACAATGGATGTAAAAATAAAACTATTATTTTTAATTATGAATTCTAAGATGTATTTACAATATCACTCTAACAATAATAACTTTCCAAATCTATATTATATTTTGAAAGAATAAACGGTACCTTGCTGAGAGTATTAATTCAATATTATATTACAATCATATATTAATAGTTCACAGACCTACGTGTTCGCCAAGTAGTTAAAGATACATAGAACTCAACTGCTGTATCATTAGAATTAAGATTAATTATATTATGTATGTGCATACAACCTGATACCTAAACAAACATTATGTTTATCTAATTTCTATACCTATTTTATTACAAATTCCTGTTTTATAACACGAATAAATACACAGAATTTTCCATATTTTTTTCTGTTAAACTTATCTTCATATATTATATGTATATTAATTTCAATTAAACATGCATTCAAAACTTCCATTGCACTTTAGATCTCGGCTTAAAAAGGGAAGATTAATTTTTATAACTCCATTTTAAATGTATTTTGTAACAATTTAAATATCATCCCATAAAGCATATCCACAAAGCGTACATAATTATTAATGTGTAAAAATATATTTTACTTAAATTCACAATATACGTACATACATATTTTGTCATATACACAACCGTGTAAATAATTTATTTATATTTAAAAAATCATATAAAGTTGCACTGAATATTTTTCTTTCTTATGTTTAATTATTTTAACAATAATGATATCACATTTCAAGACGCTGATAAAATTAGCCACAAATCTGATTGAACGGGAAAAATGCTTTAAGCATATTTATATCTTTATTTTTATTTGACAATTTACTAAGTTTTTATTATATTTTTTATATAAAACTGTTTTAGAGTATTTGTATAATCATGGGTGATTTTTTGTATTTGAAATTGACTTGTGTGTTTTCCATGTACTTAAATTACGTATCTCTTGAATTTCATTTATTCTCCATATTTGTAAATAAAATAATAAAAATGAAATACATATGAATCACTTCGTCTTTTATTTATGAAATCTCTTTTAGTCACATGCTTTCTGTTCTGCCAAGATTATTTTGTTTATTTAAATAATTGCATTTTTAAGTACTAAACTGCCTTACTAGGGATAGCTTCCCCGTTTTAAGACAGTAAACATTTTAAATAAATATAACAAACAAAGTAAACACAATTTTACTTTTATTACTAGAGCACACATAAGAATATGCTTATGTGTTCCCTACTTCCAGATTTAAAAACAAATAATAAATACACCACGAATACCTAGATCCTAAGTCATTGCCAGTAAAACTAGAAATCAACCTATATCCTTCTACATCAGAGAACAATTTCTCTGACTCCCCCGAGCCAACACCTTCCTCAGCCTGGCAATCCCACCACACTTCCATGAATCTGGGATAAGGTTATATATCCTTGGGCTTATGAAGTATTGCTGCCTTTGAGCCAAAAAAGTATTACCTCTTCTCGGTTGAATCAGATCCTTATTGAAGTGTCTAGTATTATGACTATGGCAAATCATTACGTATTTTTGCCTGTTGAGATGCGTGACCGCTACTGACCTCAATATATACTGTTGACGGATATCCAGTACTTGAAATTATTTGACAAGTGAATCACTTGGATATCTGTAGGGTTTTTTTAAAAATATAACTGTTATCATTGACTTTTGGGCTATAGCTGCTGAAACCAGTCATTTAAGTGCAGCTTTCGCAGCCAATCAGACCATACGTCAGTATTGAATTTACCAACCCATATGCAATTGTTTTAGTTCTTTTATCCTTAGTATACTATAGAATTATATTTCTTAAAGGTACGAAAGAATGAATCGTACGTTTTATTTTATTAGAAATTTCTTCAGTTAGTAGGTTCCATCTCATGAACTTTTACCTTTTTAAAGATTACCCAAATATTTATTTTTGAGGGCCCATTTTCGACAATTTGTGAACAACTCATCCTCCGTGGTGTAGTGGTCAAGACGCTTGACTAACATACGGAAGGTTCCGGGTTTGATTCCCGGTGAGAACACAAAAATTAAATGTGATTTTACTCAAGCCTGGGTGTTCTGTGATGTAATTCACCACTTTAATTGGGCCTCCTGGCCTGTTGTGGTGCAAAAATAAAATACAAAATACATTAGAAACTGGGAATCAAATTGTTATAGACCGAGGTTCGAATCTCAAACCTCTTGTATGTAAGTCCATGACATGAGTCACGGGATTGTAACCCGGCTCAAATTTTATTGAGAGATCTGTTTGAAAGACTAATTTGTATAAATATGGGCGTGAGAGTGTAGTTTCAGAATTACTTTTTTTCAAAATTATTCATTTTAAAAAGAGAGTCAAGCTTTATACAGGCTATGTGAATATAGGCATAAACAATCATGGAAATTCATCATCATTTCATTTCCGCACCTAATGGTGCATAGAGTACTGCATTGGTACACAATAGAGTACTTTTATATTTTTTGTTACATAAAGGTGAGATGATCAGTCTTACACTTCAGATGCCAGCCAATCCAGGGACTATGAAATATTCTAGTCTAAAAACACCTTTTAAAATAAATATTTCATATCAAGAATCGAACCAACCTCTTAGGTACGAAGGTTTTCACGGTCACTGTTATCAATATGTTTCTTTTTTGGGTGATACCGTGTTTGTATCTATGAACTCTGTTGGCTTCACTCTGATCCGGAATATCCAAGGGAACCATTGTCTTATCTCAATGAATGGAACTATGCATTCCAAATGAATTAGCTGACAGACGTCTTACACTTAGATCAGATACATCTACGGCGAGAGGAAAAGTTGTTATACCTCTACACAAACAGCGCACTAAATTCGGTGAACGTACATTTGCGGTCGCAGGCCCTGTGGCATGGAATTCTCTCTCAGCAGAAGTGCGAAACTGTGAGAGTGAAGTGACGTTTTGGAAAAACTTAAAACCCACATGGACTATTTTTAATTCTATGCCCACATGTTCTTTAAATCATTTAAATAAATTTATTGCATGTGAGAACAAAGTAAATTGTTTTACTTAAATTACAAATTTAAAAAGTTGAAACAAATTGATTTAATTATAGAACCACTTTGTAAAGCGCTCTTGAGGTATTATATTACGAAAATAGCGCTATATATCAGTTAGGTATATATAATAATTATGCACTAAGCATACACCACAGATTATATAGTACCTTCATTTGTGTAAAATGGTTTTGAAATATTATTTATAAACCTTTGTTTCTACGTCACTGATAATAATAATGATAAACTGATAAGTTATTTTGGTGTGCAATAGTTTTTTTAATGCACCCCAAATCCCAAAATCCACTATTTAATTGTTGATCTCATTGCATCTTTTTTATAATTAATTTTAATCGTCATGAAGAAAACGAAACGAATACTACATCAAAAAGAGCAAACCTCTCTCTATTCAAATTTCTAACATAAGAACTATTATGCTTGTAGCCGTTCGTACAGCGTAGCGTACTCGGCGAAAAATATCTTTTGGAGAACTGTCATGTCGGATTTCTACGTCAGTTTGTCAGTTTGTTTTTGTTGCTCGGTCGGTCTTACCGCGTATTGAAGTGAGTGTGCCGATATTATATTATAGATATCAAATTAGAAATAATTATTACACCTGCTGTAATTGTATATGCATTCAACTACCCATCTGATATTTATATTATATTTTGAGATAGTATAAATATTTTAAATAACAAATAAAGTGTATTTTTAACGGATTTTTACATTTTTGTTGTTTATATTTTTAAGTTTATTAAAATTTGTATCCTACCTCGTTTCCACATTTTAAATCGTGTATCTATCAAAAATGTATCGCTTTGTATACACAGTTACAATTATTTACTATTTTTAAATTGTGCAAAGTCGTGCCAGTTACGAAGTTTATAGCTTAACTCAAATCGCGATATCTCTCGCCTTCACATTGATCTAAATTTGTCCGAAATATTTTTGAGATTACCGGCTAAGTGTTGTTTATTTTCCAGTGACTTATTTTGTGTCGTGATAGAAAAACTATTTAAAATGTCCGACGTCGAAGAGAAAATAGTGATGACACCGAAGTGCAAAACGGCGAATTCCACAACCCTTATTGTGGAAAGGAGGGCTGTTCAGCAAACGAACGAGAATATGCATGTTGCGGGAGGAGATCATACGGGAATAGTCATCAACAAAGAGCAGATACAAGGTAAATAAATACTTACGATTTACGTACCTTTATAAATGTGTTTTTACCATGTTCTAAGCGGTAAACATTGCCGAATATTACGGTAAATATGCGATAAGAACCAAAACAAATATTTCTAGTGACATCACGTTACCCAATAAAAACATAATCGACAAGATAAATTTAAATAACAACACCAAGTACTTAATTAATACTAAATGAAGAAACTGATTCAATAAACTATACAGTACAACTATAACTAACCGTCATATAGTATACGGCAACTGACACTGACAGCTAGCTTTGTTCTTTTTTGTTTTTTTTAATTAAACTGAACGTTATTTCAAATTCAGAATACGATGATTATTATTTTTAAAACTTTAAAGTGAGATTGATATTTATTTTTTTATTTTAAAAACTGTTAAAGTGGGTTGAATGCTGTCGAAATGCGATCTCTCAGGCGAATGTGTGGTAAAACGATGTATCATAGGTGCACACATTTAAAAAATTTATTCAAGAAGATACATACATGAACAGAAAAATATAAAAGGAAAAATAATGAAACCCACAAAACCGCGAAACCGGCTAGTGAGCAGAATATAATAATACACAGACATGCCCTATAGAGTAAAATATTTTAAAGGGCCATACCAGGGCTGCATTCAACGAGCACGCATAATATGCTACCAAAAATTGAAGGATACTCATTTTTGGTACATAAAATAGTTTGTACTACAACATTCGTTTTTGGTGGATCCCAATCA
Organism: Micrasema longulum; assembly: GCA_022494885.1. Taxonomy (NCBI): domain Eukaryota; kingdom Metazoa; phylum Arthropoda; class Insecta; order Trichoptera; family Brachycentridae; genus Micrasema; species Micrasema longulum. The sequence goes on from JAGVSM010003625.1 coordinate 15,292, forward strand.
GGTTCTTTCCTTACATTCCTTATCATTTCGAACAATTTATTTATTTTCACTGGGTTTTTAGGAACGAAAATATAATATTAAATCACGTTTATTATATTTTTAAAACGTATTCCTATCAGTGCATCACTGTAACTAAGAAGAGCTTCGCAATCGTGCCGTTAGGGGTAGTTTGACGTTTACCAAAAAAATATTATTTGAATATTAATTGTTTTAAGCGTTGATAATCACTCATGTACAAATATTTACCTATGAAAAGTTACACAATCCTTTTTACAGTGTTTATCTGAAAGGTTTTTACACATTTTCATGACACAAGTGGGCATTTTTGTTTCGATTCTAAACTTCACGCCTGGCTGGCGGTCGAAGAACGACTAATTACGCGTTGGGCATGACTGAGCGTTTGGGCATGAGTTAAGTGTAATCATTTTTGAGGGCTCAGGGCTGTCAATGTGTGCACAAATGTCTAGATCCGCGCTCTATGTAAGGCTGAGACAACCATTATCGACAGAATCGAGAAAGGGGCGCTCCGTTGGTTTGGACACGTAGAGCGAAATATCAGCTAAAAGAATCTACGATGCGAATGTTGATGAATGCAGAAAACGAGGAAGACCGAGAAAGACGTTGCACGATCAAGTCCATCAAATACCTGAAGATGGACGTGTCAAGAATAGGAATAATCAGCGTGCGTGCATGCGAAGATGTATGAACGTAGAGGAAGCGAGGTCTGTATGCAAATACAGAGTGATGTGGCGTTCTATCCTCTCTGTGCGTGATGGTTTGTTCAGAAAATATTGCAATGTAAGTAGAAACAGAGTATTTACCTAATAAGCTACATGTGTCCTGTAATGAGGAACTTCAGCCCTACGGGAAATTGGATACAAAAATGTTTTCTTGCGCGCGGTAAAAATTAAAGCACTAAATTGTGCGGCAAAGTTTCTTGAAAATGTACGAAAAAAAATAATATTTTAATGAAAACGCACTACTTCGATCGACCTCACTTGTAAATATGAACCAACCAATGATATAAGAGCTGTGAAGGATATCCGGTTGGCTTACCGTAAACGAAGAACTAAACCTTGTAAATATTGTAGTCAACATAGACATAATACGAGAATATCAAAATCAACTTTCTAAAACAAGACAAGGACAGTCGAGACTAATAAACCAAGGACTGAAGTTATACAATAAACTACCAGACAAAACTAAACAAAAGACTCAGACAAACTTTTAAAAAGATGCAAAAAATATTATTTTGAACAACAGAGTATGAATAAAAAATGTATATATTATTTTTGTAAAATGAATGTAATAATCCGTAAGGGTTAATAAATAAATTTTCAAATATATATATATATATTTTTAAAAACCAATCGGGAGAACTAACAGAGAACAATCTCTGACGTCACATGCGGAGTTATTTCAGAAATACAAAACTTAAAAAAAATCATAGCGCATAATCGTATAATATACTATATGAAAAAAATTTAAAAACATTTTTGGCTTATTACAATATTTGAGTTTCTCCAAATGTTCGCAGACAAAAGACTGTATTTAACCCCCTCGGTAGTCATTAAGATTTACAAATTACAACAGGGATGGAGAATACCTTAAATAAGGGAAGATGGAAGTCTAGGCATTTACAGGGCTTATGACCTGTCATTGGCTGCTTTAAGTGGCCACTTTACACACTGTAACATTCACCATTTTGCCTATGTTTGAACATCCATATTTCTTCAATTCTTCCATTTGTTGATATTAGTGAAGTTAAAGAGCTGAAACTAGTTAGCTAAAATTTGTTAATCTTAATGACTCCTGAGGGGGTGAAATCCAGTCTTTTGTCTTCGAACATTTGGACAAACTCAAATATTGTAATGAAACCAACTGGTCCAAGAAGAAGTTTAAAAATTGAAAAATTGTTTTCAGGCGTTGCTTAGTATGTGAAATAATTCAGTCAGATGAATCTCTTCCCATCAATAAAGGTTTCAGCTCTTTAACTTCACTAAAATCAACAAATGGAAGAATTGAATAAATATGGATGTTCAAACATAGGCAAAATGGTGAATGTTACAGTGTGTAAAGTGGCCACTTAAAGCAGCCAATGACAGGTCATAAGCCCTGTAAATGCCTAGACTTCCATCTTCCCTTATTTAAGGTATTCTCCATCCCTGTTGTAATTTGTTAATTTTTGTCTTAGCTTAATAGTCTATTGACAAATAAAATAATTTAAAAAAAGACACTGAACTTCCTTTTATTTCAGGGCCCCGATTACAATGGGAGGTTAACATTTATCTTCAATTTTATCTACAAAGTAAAATTAAGTTTTCTGTATGAAAAGCAGAATATGCATACAATTTTTTCTTCTAAACGTGTTCAATTATAGGTTACCGGCGAAGATACTTTAAATGTTCATGCAAATATACTCATTTTCGTACACAAATATCGGTTTTTCTTAATATACAGTCGAAGATAACTTGTATACCGGTATTTTGATTTGTAAAGTCATTTTAAAATCATCAATATTCCGATCAACTCACGATCACTAATCACAACTGGTAAGAACACTGCACTTCTCACGATCGCCCGATAATACGAGTATTATGCAAATTAATAATAATCCTTCAGACTATTTACACTACAAAAGTTATCACACGTATCGGAACATTCCTATTCCTATTTTTCTTTATTTGTAGATTTTATGGTTTTATGTAAATGAATCCCATTCATATATTTCCTGTCGAGTTCTACCCTACCCAGTTCTATTTCTGCTTCAATTGACTTGGTGACGTTACGATTTTACTATTTGTACACTCAAAGGGATCACGATTTTCTTTGTCTTAGTTTGAATACATATATACAGTAAAACTCCATTTATCCGAACTCCAATCATCCGGATCGTTTTCGGGAAATAAAAAATAAAGATATTATAATGACAAAAAAAAAACTCAAAAAGGTCGCTGTCGGGCGCGGCCGGCGCGTTTTTTCGTCTGACCAATCAACTTTGCTGGACATGTTTAAGTTGTTATGTGATAACGCCTGACGCTCATAAATCCGGATAGTTGGAGTTTCGCTGTACTTAGCTGTTTCGGCTGTTTGATTTTTAATAATAATTATTCGAACACGTGTTTATTGAATATTTCATAGTAATAAACAAATATATGATTTGGTTATAATAAGCTAGGAAATCCCGTACCGAGAAATACATTTGACTTTTTTTTTTTTGGTTCGTGTACGGTAAGCGAACCGGATATCTTTCACAGCTCTCTTATCATTGGTTGATTCATATGAACTAACGTTGTTCAGGGTAGTTTTTTTTGTTTAAATATTTAAATTATTTTTTTCCTACATTTCCAAGAAACTTTGCCGTACAATTGAATGCTCTCATTTTTACTGCGCGCAAGAAAACATTTTTCTATCTAATTTCCCGTAGGGCTGAAGTACCTCATTGGTAATCGGGGCCCAGAATCAAGAATAATCATTTTTGGGCGAGTACCTACATGCTAGAAGACCACAGAACAAAAGGATATGATGGGATCTACGTAGAGTCTTGGTCTGAGCAGTGATGGCGAACCTATGATACGCGGGTCAGACACTGACCCACGCTGGCTTTTTAAATGACCCACGCGTAATTTTTATAAACTTATATTTTATTTTTTTCTAAGTGATACTACGATTACATGATTAGTGACATGATTTTTGATGATGACATGACATAATTTTTGACATGATTTGTGACCCACGAGCTAGTACTAAAAAAACAATGAATTAAATTTGACCCACTTCTCAAAAAGGTTCGCCATCTCTGGTCTAAGGCATCAAAATGTGTCACATCAGGTCCATATAAGGAGCTATCTCTATTTGTTTTTTTATTTATGTATTCATTTTTTTCCATTATAAACAATGATTAATAATAAAAAATAAAACATTTAAGTTTGCAAGTAAAAATTCTTGGTGAAAATTCATTGTAATTTATTATAGAAATAAAATACGAGTGAACTTTAATCCACAAATTTAGAATATCCAGTGACCGGTTCCATCGCTTAGCGACCAGTCTCGAAGATGTCGCGAAAGCGATGAAACCGGTCACTGGATATTCCAAATTTGTGGATTAAATTATCACTCGTCTTTTATTTCTAAGTTTAAAAAATTACGTGACCTCACTGGGGTGGAGTGGGTTACTTGTGCCGAAGAACTTAACACTATACTTTTTTTTTCATATATCGTCTCATTTGAGTAATATACGTTAAAATAAACGTTTCCGTAGTAAGATTTACTCGAGATTAATGATTTTGATATTAAGGTTCTTATTCTGAAAAAATGGTGTCAGTGCTACATACGCTCCTGACGTCACTGCGACCTGTGTAGTAAAACTGATCCAAGAAGTTCTATCAAGAAATGTGTTCAAAAATATCAATATTACTCAAGTTTACTTCTGAATTTCTACTCAAAATTACTATCGGAAAAAGTTAACCGGCGTGTGTAGACCTTATAATAATGTATGTATATGTAATGGCAGAAAATACTGTTCTTCGCTACGATATTATTTTACTATCTTATCTGCTATCTTGCTATTTTCAGTTGTACAATTTACTTTTTATACTAACCTATCTGTGCGTTCACATTTTCGTCGAATCGACCTTGTATTTTATTGTATAAATTCGTTTCTAGCTTTGTATTTTAATTTCAAGAGTTCGTCGAATTGATAGCCTAGCTATTATCGGTATAACTGCATTGTATATTCCAAAATGAATCCTGCCTGATCTAAACATCTAATCAATCTCCTTCTGTGAATGGATCTCAAATGGTACCCTGAACCACGCGAAATGAAGATACAATCAGATCAAAACAAACCTGTCTTATCCAATAATACCTGCAAATCACATCCCACAATACTCAACTTTCACGATAAATTTGCAAGCTTAAATCGTTAAAGACCAATCTCTAATTAAAGTGAAATGTTGATTTACTTAAAAAACTATGACGATCGGGGACATATTTTCCATAAGGGCACGTGGAGCAAAAACCCAGGACCCCCGGCCTGATGGAGGCCTCGAAATTCTAAAAGGGCCCCAGACAACAATTGAAGATAACTTTGTTACCTTCCCATTGTAATCGAGGCCCTGTGCTTGGGCGTCTGGGCCTAAATTATTACGGGAAGTTAACAGAGTTATCTTCGACTGTATAAAGAACAATCGATATCTGTGTACGAAAATGAGTATATTTGCATGAACCTTTAAAGTATCTTCATCGGTAACCTATAATTGAACATGTTTAAAATAAAAAAATGTATGCATATCCTACTTTTCATACTGAAAACTTCATTGAGTATATTTGTATGAAAATTTAAAGAATCTTAATCGGTAACCTGTACTATTTGAACATGTTTTAAAAATAAATTTGTATGATTGTTCCTTTTTCCATTCAGAAAATTCTTTTATATATTTTTAAAAAAATTCATCGAAAATTTAAGATAACTGTTAATTTTTTATTGCAATGCAGGCCCTGTTTCGTTTTTGTGGGGTAAAAAAACATTTTACGAGAAATATAAAAATGACAGTTAATTTTTTTAGTCATTACCTAATATTTAATATCATTACTAATATAAAGATTATTCTTAATATGACATCATAATATCTAATTATGTATATTTTTAGCAATTAAATATGTTGTTTTTTCCGTTATATTTGCATGCCACATGTTAAATCAACAAGCGCTGTGTTATTCCGAAATATTCCCTGCGAATATCGTTATTCCCTATCGTTGTCAACCGTTCTGGCTCTAATTTATGACATTTGCATATTATTATAATACGTTGGTACCCATTCTGATACCGTGACATCACCAGGCGGCATATTGAGTGCCCTTGGAAGTTTGGTACAGTTCAGTAGGTCACAGAGTTGACTATTCCACCCCGAGTATCCAGTTGTAAAAATAATATCAATCATGTATCATATCTGACTGATACCACAATTTAAGTACAATAATGATTTGTTTTCAAATTTGCTTTCTGTCATACAAAGTATTATGAAGTACCTAATGTAATCAAAGACAAACTGAATACACAACATTTAATTAAAAAAAACATTATTTACATGTTTTAAAACGTATTTTTGAAATTCAATTAACATCGGGTAAGGCCAACAGAAAATATGAAACATTATTTTTTATATGTTCAAATTATCTATGAGTAGAATGAAAGTAAGTTTATTGTTTCTACTGTAGACCTTTTTTTGCAGGCGTAGGCAATAAATGAACAATTTATTTGGATGTACAGACACGTGTGATATTTATTCCATATTCCACCATCTGTTAAAAATTATTTATCTTTAGTTGAAACTTTTACTTTTTACGTTGCTTCAAAGGCGAGTCAAACATCAACCTATTTTGTACACTATGCAGTCATTATGTACCATAAATGGCGGTCAATCAGTCCATGTCAGTATGTTATCGAGTACACCAACTGTGTACTGTGACTGCCTCAATATCTAAAGTTATACATTTATTATACACTGCTGAATATTAGGTACGAGTAATGTTCTACGAGAAATTTCGAACCATTTGATATAGTATAGCAATGAGAAGTAAAGAAAAATATTTCAGTGCGAAAAACGATAAACCTACAATGTAAAAAATAAAATAACCGTATCTCAATTATCATTTCAATTATGTTTATATATTTATAATATATTCTTTTTCTATTGATTTCAATGATACTATTATTTTTTTTTTTTTTCAATACTACTGTATTTTACTATTATACTTTTATTTAGTTGATTTCAATGATACCGTTATTTTGTTTATTTGATTGTGTATGAATCTAAATTTATATAATTTACATTCAAATATTTATTTCTAAATATCTTTTTTAAATTGTATTCTTTGGAATTTTATTATTTATTACTTATACCTTTTTTCTGGATTGTTATTATATTGCATTCCATGTCATTATATTCGAATCTATGTATTTTATTGTTAATTATTATGGCTTGACACGAGCACAGCCTAAAAAGCCTTAATAAGTTCACTTATAATTAAACGAGTGTAATTTTGAATTAATAAATAAATAAAATGTTTTTTGAGTTTTATAACCAATATCACAATATTTAAAGATCCATTAGCAAAAAACTCAGTGTAGATATGACACACATAGGTTTTATGCTTTAGAAACAATTGACATACTGTGTTTTTACCTATGATCATTCACAGTTTTTTTTTTCATTTACATGAAGTTGATAAATATTAAAAGGGGTCATATCTCAAAATATGACTTGCAAATAACTCTGCCTTCTTGCTTATGACGGCAGTATAGCCGTACCTCCTCATAACTCATAAGTCTGTGGACTCTTTTTATTTTTTTTTATTTTTATTTTTTTTATTTTTTTTATTTTTTAATAAAACATATAAGACATGAATATCATGATATTATATTCCCAGGAGTTGTACGAGAAAACTCATTTGGGACGGTACATAAAAAAAATAGTACATTTCTTGTAACAATACATAGTATACATTTAAACAATAAAAAATTTAAACAAATTTTAACAATCTATGAACTTAATATTAAAAAAGGAAAGAAAACATTTAAACAATCTGTGAACTTAATATTAAAGAAGAAAATAAAAACATTCAAACAATCTGTGAACTTAATATTAAAAAAGAAAAGAAAAACATTTAAACATTCTGTGAAATTAATATTAAAAAAGAAAATAAAAACATTTAAACATTCTGTGAACTTAATATTAAAAAAAGAAAAGAAAAACATTTAAACCTAAAACACAATATATAGACTATTCACAGAAACTGAGCTAAAACTATCACTTTCAAAAAGATTCAAGAAATAGGTCTTCATTTCTGGTCTTTGAGATTTACCACTCGACATTTCATTTTTAAGGTCATCAGGCAGTTTATTAAATTGTATACGACCAATGTATTCCAGAGACCTTTTGCCGAACTTCGTGGAACAAAATTTAGAAATGTGAAGATTTTTTGCATGTCGTGTATTATAGTTGTGAATTTCATGATTAAATGTAAGTTTTAAATTTGTGTGAGCAGAAAAGTTTATGATGTTTGAAATAGTGTTAGTGATGTCATACAGTGCCATTACCTTGAAAGGAAGTATTTTTGTGTTACGATAAATATCCTTGACATGGGAATCCCATTTCAAACCAAGAATGCTTCTCAGAGCTCGGTTTTGAAGAACTTGAATCTCAGAAATCTGGTTTTTGTTAGCGAAACCCCAAATACAGCATAAATAGGATAGTGATTTACAGTATAATTTTATTTATACGGCCAATATAGCTCACCAATAACAATATCAAAACTACAGCATCATTAAAAAATAACACATAGCACATAAATGTAAAAAAAGAACAAAGACAAACATTTGTTGGACATGAAACCGCCAAATCAAATAATTGAAAAATCATTTAGGAACTCCCAAATCAAATCCCTCTCCCCGAGTAATATCTGGTCCTGAACAAATGTCTTAAAAAATGTTTTGGTCCTTGAGAACTTTATACGCTCTTCCAACATATTAAACACTCGGTGCGATGAAGAAGAGGTGCCTCTGAGCATAAGGGTTTTAGGGTATAACGTAGTTAATATTCTCGGAAAAATAAAGTCAATGAAAAGTAGTATATTCAAACACAGTAATTATTACAATATTTGAGTTTGTCCAAATGTTTGTAGACAAATGACTGGATTTCACCCCCTCAGGAGTCACAAGAATAACAAATTACTACAGGGATGGAGAATACTTTAAAGAGGGGAATATGGAAGTCTAGGCATTTACAGGGCTTATGACCTTATGATATAAAAACGCAAAAACAAGCCTGTTATAGTGTGTTTAAGTGAATTATTCACTAAAAAATAAGGCATTCAATACTTTTTTTCATGAACAACAACAAACGAATTATTTTTTTATTCGATCGATTTACATTGATCAATTTTTTCCCATCTCTAACATTTTTGCAAAATAACCTTGTAAAAGAACGTCGTTAATAATTAGGGTTATTTTAGTTTTTTTGTTTGTTTTAAAGCTGATTCTATATAATTATGTTGATTTATATGTCAAGCATTGTATTAAAAAAAAAATAACATGCCAGATACGAATGATTTTTTGTGTGTCATAAATCACTTCTTAGACGTTACTACAAAGTTACGTCATCACTTTTGCTGACAACTGTCATTCTTCTAATCAAGCTTTCTTTTAAGGACTTTAATTCTGATGTAATAACTTATATTTACATAAAAGTTATTAATTTTAAAATGCTCGGTACACTTCCACTTATTTATTTATTTATTTGACGGACTTATGCAGTCCATTCTAACGATGGTAAATACAATTTCTTATAATAGATACAGGCACTAATAAAATAAAATACAACTAAATAAAATTAAAGCTAGGACAAAAAAAAAAAAAAAAATACTACCTCAAGACAAGATCTGGTCTATCTTAGTCTATCTATTTATTTAACCAATTAGCGCTTTCACCCTCTATTGGGCATAATATTCACTGGTGAATATTATACAGTGTAAGGATAATTTATATAAAACTAAATATTATCTTAAGTGTAGGTACAATTACAAATAAGTTGAAAAATATACAATATGCAATATTTCAATGGAACAGAGTGAGACAAATTATTGAAACATATGTTGGCGGTGTACTTAGAGAGGATTCTATTATATGAAAAACATTTATTGTTTTATTACAATGCACAGGGTCCAACTAAGGGGGCTAATTAGGATTAGTTTTTTAATTATATCTGCTGATTTATTAAAATTCTATCGCTATTATTTTTTACCCTATTTATTTCTAAAATTTATAATCTATCCAACTTTTGACCTTTATTGTCCTACATGTAAAATTTTTATATTTTTTGATTTGCCAAAATTATGTTTTAATTCATTTAAATAGACTATAGTTCTCTTGTCACCAGTCACCACCGAATACCCGATAATACGAATGTAGTCCGCGATACCATTGCAATGTAGGCGTTTGGCGTTCGAAATCACCCGTTAGTTTTTATCAAATTAATGATTTTCCCTGTTAGTGTCATGTCACAAAAAGTCATCCGCGTGTGGAATGCGTAATGTGTACTCAGAAAATCAAAATGTGAACCGAGCCGTTAACAGATCTGTCATCATTAATCATTCATTATTGTGATGACTTAACTTACAGACTTGAAAAGTTCAATAAGCCATTCATTTATACCAAACAAAATGTAACCTATACCTATAATTTGATAGTTTTTTTGTGATCATTCGATATAGTGAATAAAGAAATTGAGGTTATAAACATGATACCTTGTACGTTATAATATCCTAAATAAGCTGGGTATCAATTACTTACATTCAATAATAGTATTTGTTTTTAGGCATGGTTTTTGTGCCTATATTATTTTCTGAAACGAAACAATGTCATTTTATTTACCTAAACACTGGTTATGACATTTCAAATAATATTTCTTTGCGCGCATATTTGAAACAGGAAGTGAGGTTACTGATTGCATAATAAATGTAATTAACGAATGTCTTGTACAAGTAGAAGAATTTGTGTATCCGGGAAGCACGTTTTCAAGAGATGGAAGAGTAGAAAAAGATGTTGAAAGGAGAGTGAATGCGGGCAACAGAATGAACGGAGCATTAAGCACAGTAATTGCTAATAAAAATATGTCAATCGAAGCTAAACTGGCAGTGCACAACGGAGTTTTAGTCCCAACACTTATGTATGGAAGTGAAACATGGAACTGGCAGAGGAAGGATGAAAGCCGAGTGAACGCGGTTGAAGTGCGATCTCTTAGACGAATGTGTGGGAAATTAATGTATGACAGGGTTACGAATGATGAAATCAGGCGAGAGTGTAAATATAAGATTAAAAAGGGGTCTCTGATTGTTTGGTCACGTAGAACGAATGGACGACGAAAGAATGGTAAAACAAGTATATATGGCGAAAATGAACGGTAATGTGAGACGAGGACGACCAAGGAAGACGTGACATGATTATATAAACCAAAATCTTAAGTCTGGTAATGTCAAAAGCAGACAGAACCGAAGGGCATTTATGACAAGATGTATGAATGTGGAAGAAGCTAGGAATGTATGCCAGGATAGACGTGTGTGGCGGTCCATTCTCTCTGCCTACCCCTACGGAGAAATGGCGTGATGGTAGTAGTAGTAGTTTCTTTGCGCGCAAAATGATAGTTTTTCCTTTTTCGTAGATTTATACAATTACGTTACGAAAAAAACAAGTCTGTAGGCTGATTTAAATTCAGAATAATTTGTTTTACCAAAATAACATTACAAATAACAAAATATCTAAGACGTTTTATTAGGACATATCAAACCATCGCGGCGCAGGAACCCTTGAGCATTTTTTTATTTATTTATAAATTTATTGCAAAAAAATAATATACATACTTAATAACACGAAATCTATATAAACCAATTAATGTAAAATGAAAACGGAGTGTTCTCTGTTTATGATAGTCTCCGTCTAACACGGAAATGGTTCGACATTGTTAAGGTACATATTATAATACTCTCCAATATCTACAGTATTTGCGTCTTAAACATAGTTTCACTGATATGAAAGATGACGATCGGCAAAGTGTTCAGCTGCCTCCCTGACTGCTCTTCCATTCGGCATCACCAAAGAGATATGTGGTAAATGTGAAGAAACAGTTAAATTATTTTATAAATTATTTATAACTTTAATTTTTATTTTTTATTTTATTTGTTTATTAAAAGAAAACAGCAGCCATTATAACAAAAAAAAACATTTACAAAACAACCAAAATTATAGACCAATTATAGTTTTCTATACATTACTAAATACGATGTCAAAAAAAGAAGAAACAGAGCGTACCTTTAAAAAGCTACTCCGTATCATTCCACACGTAAAAAAAAATATCACACAAAAATTAAATACTAAAAAAATAAAAGAAAAAGGATTTTGTTCACTCGGACTTTAAAATCCTTTCGCCGGAGGATCCATACGGAGTAACCCCAGATCAGCCCCCCTCCTTTTTCTTTCACACAAGAGAAAATAATTATAATATTAAAGTGTACAAAAAAGTAAAATATTAGGTAGGTACAGTTAGATTAAAGTATAGTTATTATTTTTAAATAGGGTCCTAACATTTTCTTTAAATTTGTTTAAAGTGGGGAAATACATATCGATTTCAGCAAACAACATTTTATAATTATTTAGAATTCTGGAAAAACACGCATTCCTATTATTATTTGTGCTTGTAATACCAAAATTTTAAATCAATAAACGTCGATTCCCGGTGAGAACACAAAAAATAATAATGTGATTTTTCTCAAGCCTGGGCATTCTGTGCCTTAATTCACCACTGTAATTGGACCTCCTAGCATGATGTGATAATTTTTTATTTATTTTATTTATGAAGAATGTTATTGTATTAACTGCCCTTTACTGCTTTTTCCATTCTCTCTTCATTCTCTATTTTCCCGTCCCTTTTATTCCTTTTCCTTTTTCTCCTCGTGAAATGTATTATATGTTTCTAATTATTTCTATGAGAACCCGTACTTGTTATAGTTATTTGTTATTGCTTATATCTTTTATTATTATTATTTTAATAATTTTAAGCGAGCAGCTTAAAGCTGATATGCTTAAATCTATTTAAACGAAAGTTAGTTGCTGGCGCACTTGTCCGAAACAAATCTCGTCCATTTTTGAACCCATTGAGATTAGCTCTTGTGGCAGCTTATTCCAACTATCAACAAACCTATTACTCGGGAAATGCTTCCGTGGATTTAGATTGCATCTCGTTTTCTTCAGCCTGAGACTGTGGCCTCGAAGACGAGCATCTTGTTTAAGCTTGAACATTGTATATTCCAGCCAAATTTGGGCAGCTATAGTGACTGTTGAGTATCTTGTATGTCTCTATCAGGTCACCCCTTTCTCGCCGTTCCTGCAGCATTGTGAGACCGAGGGTTTCCAGTCTCTCCACATATGGAAGCCGTTTTAGGGTCGGCGACAACTTGTATGTGTTGTTTAATTTTGTATGACTGTGTTAGTTTTAATAAATAAATAACAATCGATTAATACCTTCGTAAAACATTCAAGTTTGTTAGTAAAAATTATTCGTGGAAGTTCATTGTAATTTATAATAGAAATAAAATACAAGTTATCTCATTTAAAATTTATGAATTTTTGTATCACTCGTATTTTATTATACGATTGTCATTTAAAAAAATGTATAAATAATAGTGGCTACGCGCCCGTTCTGGTATCCCATTCTCATTATGGCGTATTATAATTATAACTCGTAAGATCCCATCCAAACTTAGCACGCTCTCATTTTTTCTCTCACCCTCTTTATTTTCTTTGGATGCGAAATAATAAGTGATGTCTCAGGTCTCAGGTTCTACCGAGTTTGGATAAGATGTAACACACACACACCATTCGCATACTTTTTGTATTATTTCACAGTTTTAGGTTACAGCAGAAAATTAGTCTAGAAGAGTCCTCATCATCATCATCATCATTATTCCCTTTACGCACATAATGGTCCACAGGGCACTGGATTAGTACTCCAATCGCAGCATATCTCGATCAATTTTGTTACATGAATGTAAGAAGATCAGTTTTACGCTCCAGGTACCAGTCCAAGGATTATGAAATACTCTAGTGTGAAAACACCCTTTTCAAAACGCTCTTCTTCTTCTTGCTCTTCAAAGAATTCAGAGTACTGAATATTATTCAACAGTATATATTGAGAACGGTAGTGGTTACACACATAAAAAGATACATTTACCCAAGCGTCAACCACAACCACAATACAAGATACTCTAATAGGGATCTGATACTGAGTGAAGGGGTCAACACTGTTCTTGCATCGAGACAACACTATTACGTAGGCAAAAAGGTCCATAACCTTTTGCCAGAATCGTGGAAAGGCGGGAGTGTTGTCGAGCTGCGGAAAGTTTTGACCTCGCTCTTTCATGACATTGGTCGTAGGGAGTCAGAACAGTTGATGCATGCCACGGATTGGAGATTCTTACTGCATGTCGAAAATAAAATATAAAAATAAGGAATAATTTAAAAAAATATATTTATAGATGGCAACCATGAAGTTTCCCATAAATAAATTGTCTGTTTCTATGAATGTATGTATGTGTATGCGCATGGGTGGGTGTATGTGTGTGTGTATATTTGTGTGTATATGTAAATATATATATATTTATATGTATATATGTGTATGTGTGTATGTATATGTATCAAAATGTGCATACGAATAAGTTTATATTTTATTTGTCTCTATTAATTTGTTAACTATAATTGTGTGTTAAAAAATTGTGTTGCTTTTAATTGACAAATATCTCTTATTGTTTTTATGTACATTTCATTTTTACTTTTTATGTTTATTCATTTACATATGTTTTATTTTTCTTATTAATACTAGTATTTACACGTATTTTTATTTTTGAAATTATAAATGGTATATTCTGTAATTTATTTTTGTTCTTCAATTTTTAATTACTAACGATATATTTTCAAATTTGTATTTATGCTTCAATTTTTATTATCATCGGTATGTTTTCCAATTTATATTTTTGTTTAATTTCTTTATTACTAATGTTATATTTTATAATGTGTATTTGTTCTTCAATTTTTATTATTATCGGTATGTTTTATAATTTATAATAATTATGTCTCATTTATTTACTATTAATGGCATATTTTCTAATTCATTTTTATGATTCAATTTTTATTATTATTACTTGCATGTTTTCTAATTTATATTTTTATTGATTTTTTCTAATGTTATTATTATTCTTTTAATTTATTAAGCATCATTTAATGAAATAAAAAAAACACACATATAAAAAATAAGGTCCTTCCTAAACACAGGAATTTCCTAGCTAGTCGGGACCTGAAACAAATAAACTCCGTACATTTTAAAACTGTGAAATACATAAATAAATAAATAAAAATAAATAAATAAAATAATTATCTATTAAAATGTAATTGCCTAGCTTGGAACGGGGTATGTACCCTTGTTAGCTGGGCTAAGTGAATGTAAAATTGTATTTTGATAAAGAGTGTAAATAAATAAATAAATAAAATAAATATTTCATATCAACCAAGTCGGGAATCGAACCCGACACCTCTTGCATGATAGGTAAACGCGCTGACCATTACACCGCGAGGCCGACTAAAGGGATAAGCTGAGGTGATCGGCTAGTTTCATCATTACGATTGATTACTGCACCCAATAACATCAATATCTCATTTTTCAAAATTGTGGACTAGCTTCTACACAACTACGTTCGTTCATATGGAACTAACTAAATTTAGGGAATTGCATAAAGATATTTTCGTAAACTTACAAGCGACGTTTGGTAATCTTTCACTTTAAGTTTATGCCTAAACCAAAGGGACAAAACCAACAGCTCGAGTCCAGACTGGGTTAGTTAGCGACGTCGGGCTAGGGACGCGCTACTCCCGTATCACGTCCTGGCACTCCGCCAAGAGATAATTAAAATTTGTTTGACGGGAGTCATCACCATCCGGAACCCAAGTCTGGAGAATGTTTTGTCTTAAAAACTATTACAAATCCGCCGCGTTTGATTGGCGCACGGGGAAATGCGCCCGCCAAAAAAAATCAAAAGTCAAAGAAAGACCTTTCTCAAAGTAACTCAGAAATTGAAAAATTCGGTGTTTGAAAAATACTACATAAATTAAGTATATTATTATACGACAGTATGTATTATAGTTTGCCCTAACGGAATATATATATCAAATTTAATCAATTTTAAGTTATATATTTAAAAATTAACATTTTCATTTTCTTTTTAGTTAAAAAAAATTCAAGAAAATATGTTATACTGCAATGAAAAGACGTTTCTGGCTAGAAACGCCCTTTTTATTTAGTAATTAAGTCAATCTCTTTATAAGTGTTAATATTTACTGCTTTTCAAACTAGTAACGCCGACCTAAGAATCAATTAACTTCGAAATTACCAGCAGATGCGCCCATCCTAAATTTAATTGAATACGACTAGGTACATTCATTTCAGATGTTTTTAAAAACGTAATAGAAGAAAAAATAAGTATTTTAATCAGTTTTTTTTATAATTATACAAGTCAGAACAGCCTTTTTTACTTAGTAATCTTCAAGAATTTTTGCAGTTAAGTCTAATTTATTAGTGAAAATAATAGGATTGTGGTTATGATTGATGCGTATTTTTTGCCTGATTCCGAATATGTATTTAACTAATTTTCCTAAAAATGTTAGATGCGTCCTTCTTTCTTATGACGGCAGTATTAACTACCGTATTTTGCGGACGATAAGACGCAAGACGCCCCCCAATTTTTGGTTGAATTTTCAGAGTAACAAAGTGCGTCTCATGTCTCATAGTCCAAAAAATACGGTATACGTATATCGACGCTGGATAGGAAAAAGTTACCAAGCGGCATGTAGCCATTTTACAGAAGAGTCAATTCAAGTGTTTTATTTTTATTTTTGCACAAACAAACAGTCAACAATGATAAAATAACATAAAAAAATACAATTTAAAGACAGACCAGCGAAGTTTCTAAATAAAAAATCATACATTGTGGTACAACAAAAAAGTGTATTTGTATGAGAGTAAGTTCAGGTGTGTGTAAGTGTGAGCATCATTAAATAGTAAGTGGGAGCGAATCGCAGCCACAAGAAATGAGTCGTAATTTATTTTTAAATAAATTAAAAGGGAATGTTAAATGTATCAATAGATGAAAAAAAGGAAAACAGTTTGAGCAAGAACGATAGAGGAAAGATATGTTTTTGTTTTTAATTAATGAAAAAATCTCATACATACGTAAAGAAAGACTTGGAATGACCAAATCCAATATGCTTGAAGATGGACATGTCGAATGTCGGAATAATCGACCCGCGTGCATGAGAAGATGTATGAATGTAGAGAAAGCGAGGTCTGCATGCAAAGGCAGATTTATATGGCGTTCTATTCTCTCTGCCTACCCCTTCGAGAAAATGCGCGACAGTTTACTTGTTTTGTTTTTTGCGTTCTTAAGAAACAGCACCCTTAGATCTTTTATTGATAAAAAGAAAAAATCTTGGAACTAGCTATTTTTTAAAAATTATGGAATACCATGTATCTTTTTACACCTGATCTTAACAAAAATATCAGTGTCGACGTCTCCGATACACTATTATTATTGTTATTATGGATAACTTATATAGCGCCATTTTCTTAATACAATATCTCAAGGGCGCTTTACAAAGTGTTTATGTAAAGAAATAAATTTAATTTTAACTTTTTAAATTTGTAATTTAATAAAAACAATGTACTTTGTCATCTCATGCTATTGAGAAATATTTACTTTGACGTTACCGTCAGGTAAAAGCGACTATGTTACTTTTACGTTTCCGTTAGGTAAAAGCGACTATGTTACTTTTACGTTTCCGTTAGGTAAAAGCGACTATGTTACTTTGACGTTACCGTCAGGTAAAAGCGACTATGTTACTTTTACGTTTCCGTTAGGTAAAAGCGACTATGTTACTTTGATGCTACTTTTACGTTACCTTCAGGTAAAAGCGACTATGTTACTTTTACGTTTCCGTTAGGTAAAATCGACTATGTTACTTTTACGTTTCCGTTAGGTAAAAGCGACTATGTTACTTTTACGTTTCCGTTAGGTAAAATCGACTATGTTACTTTTACGTTTCCGTTAGGTAAAAGCGACTATGTTACTTTGATGCTACTTTTACGTTACCTTCAGGTAAAAGCGACTATGTTACTTTTACGTTTCCGTTAGGTAAAAGCGACTATGTTACTTTTATGTTACTTTTACGTTACTTTTACGTTACAGTCAGGTAAAAGCGACGATGTTATTTTTATGTTACATGTGGCAAAGTCTACGGCCTTACTTTTAAATTAAATTTTGAATTAATAAAGAAATGTTTATTAAATTTTTCATGTTATTTATCCTGCAGATTTTAATAAAATTGTGTCTAGTGGTATAATACTCCCCAAATAGTTACAGCCGTAAACTTTCATTTATACTCACACTGGGGATTGTAATCGAACCTTCGGTATTCAATTACATACCTTTTCTCGTAAATATACCCTGTAATGGTATCCAACCAACAAATATCTGGATTTGTAATCCCTTCCCTAAACATTATAGACATGTATTCCTTGTTTCGTAATCTAACCTTATTGATTTTTGGTCTACATAAAAGTAAAAATGACCCCTAGCATAAGTCTAGCTTTTAAAAACGCTTGAATTTGCTAGGTGACTATGTAGATACGTAGTTTAAGGTATGTTCTTTACAAAAAAAATGTTCACGTATTTTTATATACGTAGTCTGTTCAAAAAGTATCGCGAATTTTGTGTTTTTTCAAAAATTATTTATTCATGAATATCTATTTTGTCCTCTTCAAAGTAATCCCCACCAGATATTATACACTTGTGCCAACGTTTTTTCCAATCCTCGAAACACTTCCAATCGTTTTTTGTGATCTTGTTCAGCTCCTCCTTCGATGCCGTCTTTATCTCCTCAATCGTAGCGTAGCGTCGTCCTTTCGTGTACGTCTTTAGTTTCGGGAACAACAAAAGTCTCAGGGGGCTAGATCTAGGGAATACGGTGGCTGCGGCATTATTAGTGTGTTGTTTTTGGCCAAAAATTCGCCCACGAGCAACGATGCGTGAGCAGAGGGGTTATCATGGTGCAAAAGCCACCATTTTTGTTCTTCCACAAATCTGGGCGTTTCTGGCAGGTTGCTTCGCGCAAATTGCGCATAACTTGCAGGTAATATTCCTTATTGACCGTCCTACCCTGTGGCAAAAACTCATGATGCACCACGCCCCTGCGATTGAAGAAAACTGTAAGCAAAACCTTCACATTTGACCGAACTTGGCGCGCTTTTTCGATCTTGGCTCATGCGGCAGCTTCCATTGGGATGATTGAGCTTCGGTTTCCATGTCATAACCATAAACCCTTGATTCGTCACCAGTTATGACCTTCTCGAGCAAATTTGGGTCGTCGCTGACAGAGTTCAACAGCTACTGAGCAATGTTTTTGCGATGTTGTTTTTGGTCGAAATTGAGCAATTTTAGTACGAATTTCGCGGCGACCCGTCTCATTCTTAAATCATTGGTAAAAACCAAATGGCACGAGCCAATCGAAATGTTTAGGTTCTCAGCAACTTCTCTAATGGTGATCGACGATTGGCCAATATTATTTTATTTTATTTTATTTTATTTTTATTTTATCTCGTAGGCCTAATTTTTTTAATTTATTTCAACAGAGAGGGAAAACATTTTTGAGAAGGGAATATGGAAGTCTAGGCATTTACAGAGCTTATGACCTGTCATTGGCTGGTTTAAGTGGCCACTTTACACTCTGTAACATTCACCATTCTGCCCATGTTTGAACATCCACATTTCCTCAACTCTTCCATCTGTTGACTTTTGTGAAGTAAAGGTTTCAGCTCTTTTTCGAAGAGTTGAGTAAATGTGGATATTCAAACATGGGCAGAATGGTGAATTTTACACAGTGTGTAAAGTGGCCACTTAAACCAGCCAATGACATGTAAGCCCTGTAAATGCCTAGACTTCCATATTCCCTTCTCAAAAATGTGTTCCCTCTCTGTTGAAATAAATTTAAACATAGATAACTCCCTAGGGAGGAAACCCAGCCAGTCTGCAAGCATTTGGACATACTCAAGCATTGTTGGCCTCAATTTTATTCATCGTTGCGACTTGTATGTATAATATTCCCCGACTTGCGCGAATAAAACTATAAATTATAATTAATTGTATGCACGAGCTTGCGATTTTATTTTCTCTTTCATTTGGTTTCCCACAATATTTTTTATCCACAATATGTTTACCCCAGTACGAAAGTGCATAAATACATTAAAATTATATTATGCATCCGAGTGTTTTAAATGCAGACATCAACTTGATTTGCACCTACGTTTATGCACATACGAGTACATGCTTCCTGCAATCAAATCAATGCACCGATTGTGTTTATTTAAATTATAATATTTGGGTTCATCGGTGGGAGTACCCATTCATTCCCAATATGGTGCCAATTTTATTATAATCTGTCAACCCTCTCACACGGATTGTAATTTTAATATTTTTATTTTTATTTTATTTCATTTTTCTCATAAAAAACAAAACACATTATAGAATTTATACAATGGTTTCAATATGTCGGTAAAAATAAATATATATAATGTGTCTCAATTACATTGTGAGGATAACTTTTATTACTATATAATAATATTTAACAATGTTTTGAGTATGTCCAAATGCTTGCAGACTGGCTTTATTTTCTCCCTAGGGAATTGTTCATATGTAAATTTGTTGCAACAGAGAGGGAAAACATTTTTGAAAAGGGAATATGGGAGTCTAGGCATTAACAGGGCTTATGACCTGTCATTGACTGGTTTAAGTGGCCACTTTACACACTGTGTAACATTCACCATTCTGCCAACAGATGGAAGAGTTGAGGAAATTTGGATGTTCAAACAAAGGCAGAATGGTAAATGTTACACAGTGTGTAAAGTAGCCACTTAAACCGGCGTCGTGGCGCAGTTGGTTAGACGGCCGACTGTGAAACTGGCGTCGTGGGTTCGATTCCCGCCAGTTGCAAGAAAAAAATCCATAAAAGGTTTTTTTCTCAATTGGTCTGGGTGTTGTCGTAAATTTTTCATTACCTCCTTCCATATCCCCTCTTTCCCACCTGCTGATAAGCCTCTAAAATAGAGGCTTAGCGGACTATTCCCAAAATAAAAAAAACAGACAATGACAGGTCATAAGCCATGCATATGCCTAGATTTCCATATTCCTTTCTCAAAAATGTTTTCCCTCTCTGTTGCAACAAATTTCATCATATTCTATTGTTCATACAGAAAACTTAATTTTGCTTTGTAGATAAAATTGAAGACAAATGTTAACTGTCATTTTGGTTGGCTGGAAGATATAGCTTTTAGCAATAAGTCCGCCAAAGTTTTTATTCTTTGTTCTTAAAGTTTTAAATAAATAAACTTCCCATTGTAATACGTGCCCTGAAGACACAATCTTAAATAGTTAAATCATACGAAGGTGTGTATGTATATTTCGAAGGTCACTATGTGGCAGGGGCGAATCGTCAAAGTAAGCTATTATGCTCAGCTTACCATTTTATTTTATTTGACTTTCGATAAGAATGTTTAATAGTAAATATGTTTATGTGAAAATAAATAAAATTATTTTTTTTATTAAAGATCACCACCACCGTTTATCTACTAAAAATATCTATGAAGTGCGCTAAGCGCTCAGCCCGTTCTAAATGAACGATAAAATTAGCCGATTACCTCAGGTTGTTCCTCCATACAAAAAACTACACTATATTTTACATCTTTATCCCATTCAAGTTTTTTAGTACTAAAATAAGCTTGCAGTTTACAAATATTATTCGAAGATTCTCTATTTGGAAACTAGTATTTCGAACATTATTTCCGAAGGACTTGTTTTCTTTGATAGGATACCGTTGACATATTGTATATCTCATAGGACATGTGGCATTCGAACTGGCCGTTTTCGGCATTGTGCATTTTAAAAGGAATCGGCCAGTGTTCAGTGTTGACATTTAAATCGTAATGGAAATGTCTGCTGAATGTATTGTGGTATTTTTTTATAAACTTTTGTGCTAGTATTTGATTAAAATAGTGTAAAATAAAACTACGTATATCACGTGGTTAATAATAATTGTTGTTTGAGTTGATTTTCACAGAACCACAGAAAAAATAGTCAGTTGTAATCGTATTACTTATTTAGGTACAAATTAATTTTATTTTTTTTGTAAATTACCTCTAAAATAAATCACGGCTCGCCACTGCTGTGTGGATAATTCGTCACACGTGACAATTGTAATATTACGGCCAAATAAGGAGAACAAACCAATAATCATATGTCTGCTTCCAATAGCGAATAACTTTAATCATCGTTTTAATTATGTGATGAACTGGTCCCGTGGTAGTGTTGTGGACTCACGGACCACAGGTCCGAGGTTCAATCGCACGCTACCACAACTCGATTCCCATTTTTCCATCACAAGTTATTTATAACTTTTAGGAAATAGTGTGAAAATTTAAATATTTGGATAAATAATTGTTGATCTCAACAGTGTTTGAGTATGTCCAAATGCTTGCAGACTGGCTTGATTTTCTCCCTAGGGAATTATTCATATTTAAACTTATTGCAACAGTGAGGGAAAACATTTTTGAGAAGGGAATATGGAAGTCTAGGCATTTACAGGGCTTATGACCTGTCATTGGCTGGTTTAAGTGGCCACTTTACACACTGTGTAACATTCACCATTCTGCCCATGTTTGAACATCCACATTTTCTCAACTCTTCCATCTGTTGACTTTTGTGAAGTAAAGGAGCTGAAACCTTTAAAACCTGGTAAAAGAAGAAATATAACAATTGGAATTTTTTTTTCAGGCGTTGCTTAGTAGGTGATTTGGTTCAGCCGGATGAATTCAGCTCCTTTACTTCACAATCGGCTCTTTTGTCGGAGTTATCATTAAATGTCCCCGGCTACCGCAGCCGTCACACGTCGAGCTCTCTATTTCATGTGCCAGCAGTTCGTACAAACTATGCCCAGAACTCTCCACTTATACGTTTTGCTAGTGAATATAATTTGAACTTTCCCCTTATTGATCCATTTGATTGTAAAAAATAACATTCAAAATGCGCGTCTTAAAACATACTTTTTTGTCTTATACTTAGTTTCAATAATAAAGTTTTATTTTATTTTCTTAAATTTTATCTCTAATTCTTAATATTTTATATATACTTATATTTTCGATACCTGACACCCTCTTTCCAATATAACACCCACACACCCACCCTCTCACTCACTTACACTCTCACAAACACACTAGTATGTATTGTACGTGTATTTAATGTATTTCTGTGGATATCTGTCATTGGTTTTATTCTCTGTATATGTTATTTGTTATATTTTTATTACATGTATTACTGTTGATATCCCCAATAAATAAAATAAAAAAATAAAATGTGGGTGTTCAAACATGGGCAGAATGGTGAATGTTACACAGTGTGTAAAGTGGCCACTTAAACCAGCCAATTACAGGTCATAAGCCCTGTAAATGCCTAAACTTCCATATTCCCTTCTTAAAAATGTTTTCCCTCTATGTTGTAATAAGTTTGAATTGTTGATCTGTTTGTTTTTTTATTGCACTTTTTTTTAAATTCAGGATTGAAAAATAAGTATCCCTTTTCTTTTCTCAACTCTCCGGCTATACCGGCATACCGATGTAAAAAAAATATGTCAAAAGGTCGCTCCTTTGAGATGTGAAGGAAGACAAACAAACACACTTTCGCATTTATAATATTGGTATGGATATGAATCGCATTTACCGGATTACTCGCGCGCGTTTTATGGCGTGTAGGTAGTGGAGATACTGACTAAAATTAGTTAAATACTCCGCTGGATCATCAATCTGTCGTCTGTACATTAATAGCTCCCAGAAAACACCTACACCTGTCTATTATTATTATTATTACAAGTATATACAAGTAATACAAAATAGAGCCATAAAAAACCATAATATACGAGTACACATAGATGAGCTTTTCGTGAAACCATGAATTACTGCATCTCAAGTTTGACGACATTATTTCCAGGAATGGTCGTGTTCATTAGCCTCCACGATCCTGTGATTTTAAGCCGTTGGCGTTGGATTATTTCTTACAGAGCTACGTTAAGTCCATGGTCTATGGAAATATACCAACAATTCTTGAAGCATCAAGACTCAAGACTTAAGACTCGAAATTTCGAGACTCGAGATGCTAGTATCGAAATTTAGAGACTAGCAGTACGATTTTAAACGCTCTCTAGGGTGTAGAGAACACGTTGCTAGCACCTTATTTTATTTACACACTAATTAAAAATATAGCGATGACAATATCATATTATATAAAATAGTAATGAAAATGAATGTCGAATTTTACGATCTCAGTACTAGCGTAGGTAACACTAAGAATCCATAGCAAAAAACACACTCGCCAGGTCAAAATTTAAGTCTTGATTAGGTGATTTGCATGTCGTGTTAGTTTTTATTTTTGTGCAACAACTACGGTGAAGGTGTATAGTGGGTTTTGCATGTTGGTTTAATTGATGTCCTGACGAGAGACGGGTACGTCTCGAAACTGGTAGACATAGCAAAGTCGGTAAGTGGTTATATACAAATATTCAATAACATTTAGTAAAATGTTCATCATCATCATCGTTCTCTTTCCGCACCTAATGGTGCATAGGGCACTGCATTGGTACACCAATCGCAGCGTATCTTGATCATTTTTGTTACATGAAGGTAAGATGATCAGTCTTACGCTTTAGGTACCAGTCCAGGGACTATGAAATATTCTAGTGTGAAAACATCTTTTTTTAAATAAATATTTCACATCAAGCATGTCGGGAATCGAACCCGAGACCTCTTGCATGGCAGGCTAGCGCGCTGACCATTACACCACGAGGCCGACAAAATAAATAGTAAAATTCTACCACAAAGTTAATGCTTTAAATATTAATAAAATTTTTCTTTTATGATATTTTAGTAGATGATAACATAGTGATCCGAGTTTGGTGATATTAATAATAATAATAATAATAATCATGGTTAACTTATATATCGCAATTTTCGTAAAATAATACCTCAAGGGCGCTTTACAAAGTGATTAATATGTCAGGCCGCTACAGAGCGCCACGACATGATATTGGTTTGTATGTTTTGTATTCATTTTAATAAATAGTTTCAACGAAAGTATGCTATGATGTGATTTATTTACTACATGCACAACTTTTTTTATAAAACAAATTATCGTTCGTATCGAATAGTCTCGAAGTTTAGAAATTTCGAGATTTGGTCTCAGAGTCTCGTCTTAGTCTCGACACTCAAATTTGCGTCGAGAGTCGAGAGTCGAGACTGGAAACCTTGGCGACTACTCAGGTGAAAATCCTGCTAACGGTAATCGAGTGCGGATTAGTCGGCCAGGTCAGCCTCGTGGTGTATTGGCTGTTGCGTTTGCCTGGCATAAAATAAATAAAAGTAATCGTATCTGGGCCTCGATTATGATGAGAAGATAAAATTTATCTTCAAGTTTATCTACAAAGTAAAATTAAGTTTTCTGTATGAAAAATAGAATATGTTTACAATTTTTTTTAACGCGTTCAATTACCGGTTACCGACGAAGATACTTTGAATTTCTAAACAAATATACACACTTTCGTACATAAATATCGATATTAGTTTATACCGTCTCAGTATATTTATTTTAATTTATTAATACTTTTACAATATTTTTTTTTTTTTTTTTTCATACAGAATAATGTCGCCTCACTGGGGTGAGTGTCCCGTGCCTAGGGAAACATTTTACAAAAAGTGAAACATGGCTTAAATTAGTTATTTAACAAAGTTAACATAACAATAAAAAAAACGTAATTAATCTAAAACATTTAAGTTTGAAAGTGAAAATTCTTGATGGAAGTTCATTGTAATTTATTATATAAATAAAAGATCAAAGAGTTTTGATAATGATCCTTAATAATAAAAATAACTTTATTTAATTTACTTTCATATAATTTTGAATTATCTATGCTTACCTCTATTTTGTATAAATACATTGAACTCCTTAATAAAGATACCAGTCTCGAAGATATCGCGAAAGCAATGAAGCCGGTCACTGGATATTCCAAATTTGTGGATTAAAGTATCACTCGTCTTTTATTTAGATAATAAATCGTAATTAATCTATTAAACCTAAATATCGTTAGCATAATAAGCAATATAAACTAAAATATTCATAAAAAACAAAACCAATTTATATCGGGTTGTGGTCCTGTGGCTAGTGTCTCGGACTCACGGACCAAAGGTCCGTGGTTCGAATCCCACTCTACCCCAACTCGATTCCATTTTCTAATAGTGAGTTATTTAAAACTCGTTGAAAATGGCCCTCAAAATTAAATATTTGGGTAAATCATAAGAACGCAAATATTTCTTCTATAAAAAAAAATATATGTAGACCTGTAGACCAAATTTCATATACAGTACACAAATTTTACCTATTTGGGTTGATCCACTCATCGATCCGTGCGCAACCCACCTCCACTATCCATTCTTTATAGCAATTTTATATTTTGAGTACTTACTAATTGTCCTTATGGATAAATAGAAGTATATACCAAATATACCGATGAAGATAGCTGTTCATAATCGCGGCCCTGCAATAAGTATCAATCCACCCTGCGTTATTTCATCGCGCCTTGTAGATTTTTAAAATACCGCGGTATAAAATTTGTGAAGCTGTCTCACGAAAGTAATCTAACATGTCTACTGGCTGCTAATTACGAGTGCTAAATATAGTAAGATTGATGTTCCGCTGTATTCCTCATTTACTCGAAAGACATTCCGATTTAATTAGTGTACTGAGTAACGAAGTGGGCAGAAGCAGCTCTGTTTCAATGCTCTGTATGACTATGATGGAGATACACATCTTAATACTAGGTAAAGCAACATTTAACTCGCTTATTCCCCGAAGCAGTTAACTATAATATGTAGTATCTGTACGACAGCATAAATACTACATATGTTTTGACATACATGCATTTACGGATCTTTCAATCCATTACTTTTTTTCCCCTCTTATAATTATTATTTATTTATTTATTTGGCGGACATATGCAGTCCATTCTAACAATGGTAAATACAATTTCTTATAATAAATACAAGCACTAATAAAATAAAATACAATTAAATAAAATTAAAGCTAGGACGAAAAAAATAATAATTACTACCTCAAGACAAGATCCGGTCTATCTTAGTGAATTTTTAAATCTATAAAGACTTACACCAAAAAAGTCCAGATCTTGTCTCGAGTTTACAACACGACACAATCGGGACATTGGTGCATGCAAGCCATAGTTTGATTCTCCGCAATTAAGTACCACCCTTTTATTCTTAGAGGTGGGGGTCGGTGCTATGCCTTAAGCTCCTGACGTTACTGCAACCTGTGAAAATCTATTGTAACGGGTCCCAGTGAATAGTTCTCGTCTCCAAGCCCAGATCTATAAATAGCCTGGCTACTGTATGGAAGGCGAGAGTTCTCATTTTGCTAAATCTCCCCCTCCAAACCCAGATCCGTAAAGTACCGGGCTATTAGGTAGAGGGCGAATTAAGACCCTAATATAAATATAAAATAATATATGTTCATCACATAATAACACAACATACATCAGAGTTTGACTAGGGCAACTGTTTTCTGCAAAATGCGCATCTTGGGTTGTATGGTCAGCCAGACTTTAAAAATAATTTAAACTGGTCAGATACATCATTAAATCCTTTTTGTATTTAATAAAGCAAATACATGCATGATTTACTATTTGTCAAAGTAAAACACATTCCAACTTTTGTATAAATTTGATTATTCTCTTTTCACAAAAGTGCCACTATCTCAGTTTACCTTTTCTATGGCTGGCAGCTTTCTGCATAAAGTGTTCAATTGACTCTCAATTAACTTAATTCTCAGGCAATTGTTTCCTGTTTCTGTTCGTTGCCAGTTTAAAATTCTCTAAATTCCGCATAGGAAGTTCGCATTTTGTATTTACTCCAATTGTGTACTATCCTGTACCTTTACCTGGAACCTTTCCGAAACGTCTAGATGTAGATTCTGCAGTGCAGATGAGGAAACACCTATCCACATTATATGTTAATGTGTTGCTTTACATCATAAAAGGAGCCTCATCGTCGGGGGACAACTGGTCAAACCCGAGGATGTTAAAGAGCTCGCCCGCTACTTTACGGATCTGGGCTTGGAGGGGGACATTTAGCAAAATGTAATCTCTCGCCTTCCACACAGTAGCCAGGCTCGTTATAGACCTGGGCTTTGAGGGTGAGAACTATTCACGGGGACTCGTCACAATAGATCTTCACAGGTCGCAGTGACGTCAGGAGCTTGCATAGCACTGACCACCACCACCACTAAGAATTAGAATATATTCGCGTATATACAATTAAATTACAGGCTATTATTGACATTTTATGTGGAAATATTACTTAAGTTTTTACTAAATGTTATTTGATATTTGTATATAGCCACTTACCGACTTTTCTCTGTCTACCGGTTTCGTCATGTCACCAATTAAACCGACATGCAAAACCCACCATACACCTTCACATTAGTTGTTACACAAAAATATAAAACCAGCACCACATGCATGTTAATAAGCAACCCTTACAGGCACTGATTAGGTTATGAAAATATTTTATTTGGTGGAAGAAATTGTTGAAAGAAGAACGCCCCTTCTTTCATCCCTCCCTCTTTTTACACATACACACATTCAGTAAAATGTTTGACCACAAAATTAATGCTTTAAATATTAATAATACTTTTTTTTTAAAGTCACTTGATGGTTAACCGCTAAAACATTTGGCCGTTCCTATATAGTTAATAAAACATAATTTTCTTTTTTTCTTTTTATATTATTTGTGTTCTTTTGATTTGCGCAAACATTCTAATTTTGAATGAGTTATAACTTTCTCACTTTTAAAAATGGGGATCGATTTGGGGTTCGAACTTCGGACCTTTGATCCGCGAGTCCGCGACCTAGCCGCGAGACTACAGCCCGATTCACGTGATACAAGCTTACATCGTCTCACAATCTCACTTACCGGACTGAAAAATAACACCTTTCTGTAGCGACCAACCGAAGTTTCATATGCATAACATAACGAACCAAAAAGTGATGAAAATAACAAATCAACTTTTTTTTTCTTTCCTATACATGGCTTTTTATAGAATTAACAAAATTAAATATACCTACATACAGTCACAAGATAATCCAATGATTTAGTTAAATGCAAATATTTATCAAATCCAAGAACATGGTCAAAAGTTACCTAATCACAGTTTTTCTTGAGATTACATTGTTTTAGCATGTTAATACTACGCAGACATATTTAAGCGTTTGCACGAGATATGATATTTATACCTACTAACACTCAACCTCCTTTTGATTTATACTGGTGCTTTGGTTTCTGTCAGATTTATATACGAGTATAAATGAGTTGCTCAAACCTTACTCATTTGAAGCTATGGTACTATCCTACCATGTTTCCGTTTGAAATATAAGGTCAGTATCTCAGAGTAATAATGCGCTAAGCTATAGAGGAGCCCAAACGTAGGAAAACCATTCTATGACTATTGGGTATTAAGTTAGCTACAGTTCGCAGCAAAACAATGGGCCGTACTCAGGTCGAGAATTGCCAAATGAATATTAATTTGCATTGTAAATACTAACATAATAAATATGCACCTGTGTATTTATTATTGCAGGGCTATTCCAATTTATTTTTCTATATTTCTCCTATATTTATTTTATAAAACTGAAAATATATGTGTGTTTATTTTTTAATTATTCATTTTATTCACAATATATTTATGTTACATTTATTGAGACATAAATTCCAACTCCACGGAACCAAAGTCCTGTATTGAGTTTGTTTGTTTGTCCGTCACATCTCCGAAACGGCGAGGCGTAGCGGCCTGAAATTTGGACACGTCATTTTATTTCATCACAGTTGCTACTTTCGAGTAAAATTTTAATCGACCTCTACTCGATAAATACTCAAACTTTATATGAATGCCTAGTGCTGCCCCGACATATTGCTCGTAATCAACTGTCATTATCAACAGTAAACATATTTAATTCACAAATTTATATCCTAAATAGAGAAAAAATAGTATCAGAAGTAAATATGTTGACATAAGGAAAGATTTTTAGCAACATAATACACGTGTCAGGACAATAAATGTCAAAAATCAATGTAAATCATAGGAAAATATTTTAAATCAATTACCTGTGAAAACTGACTCCTTCACATTTGACGCTCCTACTGTTCTAACCTAACATACTGCAATTCATCATTGTCAATTTTTATTTATTATAACGTAAATATCCAAGTTATTTACAAACACAGCGACAAAAGCATCTGATAGAACAGTTACGTGTTTGTTGTCAAACAAAACAAAATGTCCGCCAATTTGTTGCTAACCAACATCGCTTGCGTTTTATGAAACATAGTGAGAGGGCTTCTTTATAGGTTGATGCATTATTACTCTGAGGTGAGTATCGATATTTGAAATGTATGCCTTTTATTTCAAAGTGTATTTTATTTTAGAGCATCGTTCTCTTTCCGCACCCAGTGGTGCACAAGGCACTGCATTGGTACAACAATCGCAGTGTATCTTGATCATTTTTGTTACATGAAAGTAAGATGATCAGTCTTACGCCTCAGGTACCAGTCGAGGGACACCTTTTAAAATAAATATTTCATGTCAACCATGTCAGGAATCGAATCCGAGACCTCTTGTATGGTAGGCAAACGCGCTGACCATTAAACCACGATGTCGACAATTTTATTAAATTCTTATTTTAATTAACTAAAGGTTTACCAATGAAAACGCCTAACTTTGGGCATCGTGTAGTGACTTTTACTCATTTAAATATGTTTCGGTTTCGGCTGAAACTAGAACAGACGCCGAAACTCGGTTCCGGTTTCGGCTAAAAATCTTGTTTCGGTCGGTCACTACCGACAGGTCTCAGCAGAATGTCCGTACAAGGTTTTCCCAGAGCATGAATTATGTCATACCCAAAACCCGTACGACTTATTAATGGTTATAACGAATTAAAAAAGCGATTTATAATAATAAAAAAAATAAAAAATAACCAAATAAAGAATATTTCTTTTAGTCCTGTCCTGTCTAGTTTCGAAAACATTGATATCAAATTACCACCCTTGTAAGAATAAAAGACTTGATTTATTGGGTCCACGTGTAGTATTTAGTTAACATGATAAAAATAAAATAGGAATTAATTCATCAGTTACGTAAACCTTGACAAAGAAGTCTGTTTGCTTTGAAACCGGTCGGTCGGTGGAAAAAAAAATTGTTAAAAACAAAGTCGTTTTATTTATTTTGTTATAATGAATAACCACAAAGTTAGTGCTTCAAATATAAACTTTAAATTCAATTTATACCATTTATTATTCCAGTTCATGAATTTGATTGCACCTTGACCTTTAGATTCCCGTGACTGACAAATACCAGAGCTTGTTTTGTTGACTTTTTGCCAATTTTTTATTCATTCATAAACATTTGTGATTTGAAACAGCCCGAGCCTAAAATACTGTAATAGTATTATAAAGTGTACTTAATTATTTATTTATTATACACGGTTTTTCAGGGCAAGACCGCGAAACTTCAGATGAACATTTCTCATGGTAAGCTTTAAAAACAATCCCAATATTTTTTTTCCAAAAAATCATTTAAAAAAATAAATAAATTGCTATCTCAAAATGTAGTAAATCCTTCATTTCTCGGACAAGCAGTCCCTTCACAAACCTCTACCCCTCTCCCACCCAGCCGCTTCCCTTGTCCGCGTCTGGTGCGTATCGCTTCGTTGGTCAAATACGTTTTTATCGCATTTTTTTTCTATCGGGGAGGGGTAGAGGTTTGCGGAAGGGATGCTAGTCCGAGAAATTAAAGATTTTCTCCATTTTGAAATCATAAAAAAATGTTTTCTTTTTTTCAAATGACTTTTTCGAAAAAAATTATTGGGATTTTTTTAAAGCTTACCATGAAGAAGTTTCGTAGTCTGGACCTGAAAAACCGTGTGTATACGGCCTAAGCCAATTACAACCCTTATATGAAGCAACATACGTACAAGAAACTGAACGAAAATAACATAAATATACGTAGCAAAGACAAAAAAGGGCAATAAAATAATGGTATTTAATATATTCAAAGGAAGGGTTGGGTTGGGATGGGCAGCTATCGGAAAACTAAACCATATTTTTTTAATTCCCGAACCCCATCAATCTTAAACGAAAGGTGTTTGATTTCTGTGTTTTACCAATACTCACATATGGATCCGAGACCATCGCACTATCCAACAAAAGTGCGTTCAAACTAAGAGTCATACAAAGAGCCATGGAGCAAGCGATGCTGGGGATAAACTAAGAAATGAAATCATAAGAACCAAAACAGGAGCGCTGGACATTAGTTGAAATGGCGCTAGGCTAGTCATGTTGCTCGTAGCTCAGACGATAGATGGGCAAAACGCCTCCTGTGCTGGCGGCCTCAGACTACTAGCAGAAACCCCGGACGACCACAGCTCCGCTGGAGTAGTGGAGAGACGATATTGGGGCATTCGGAAACAGCGTAGATGCAAACGGCTCCAGACCGTTTGGCACGGAGAAGGATGGAGGAGACCTACGTTAAGAAGTGGACTGGTACAGGCTGAAGAAGAATATGAAAAAGATATATTCAAGAACGTGATCAACATACAAGATTTCGAGATAAACAATAAGCCGTCTACTCGTATTGTATAAATGTAGTTTTTATAATCAACCCCTTATCTACACATAATGGTGCTTAGGGCATCGTTCAATAAAATGTGTTGTATCTCGATCATCTGTTACAGAAAGCTAATGTGATCAGTCTTAGGTGCCAGTCCGAGGGCAATAAAATACTTAACTGTAAAATCACCTTTAAAAACAAATATTTCATCCCGACCTTCCGAGGAATAGAACCCGGAACCTCAAGCATTGTAGGCGAATGCGCCAACCACTGGACTACGAGGCGGACTTCTCTCCGTTTGATTTAATTTTTACTGTATTCTTGATCCTTCCGGACCCAGACAAATGACATAAATAATTTATTTATTTATTTATTAACGGACATTGTCCATGTATACAATTTATAAGGTTTAAATATTACAATAAAAGAATAGTTTAAAACATTTTAAAAAAAGAAAGAAGCATTGACAAACATAAGGGACATCGAGACAAGATCTGGACTATTTATTTAGTGCTCGTTTAAATCGTTGTAAACTTAAACCAAAAAAGTCCAGATCTTGTCTTGAGTTAAATAAATAAGCGAAAAGTTCGTTATTAATCTTAAACTTATTTGATAAGACGCTAAATTTTCTCTTCCATTAAGAAAAGCATTGAAAAAAGCATTTTATTTTTGAAGTCCTCATGTTATTATTTCTTAAACGTATTTTTTCCTGGGAGATTTATAAATGGCCATAGTTCAAAGTAAATGCTTCAATGAGGTGTTTATGTACAATGATTTTAACATTCCGAATCAAAATCAAGATTGAGTTAATCTGGTAATATTCAGCATCGATTAAGTTGGTCAACAGTCGGGATTAAATACAACCACGCTTCAAAAAAAGTTTACGCCTTACGAAAATGTAAATTTAGATTTGTAAAAATAATTTGAAGTTTGTGAAACCTCAACATTTTCCGTATCGTAACTCGCAACTTTACCGTGTAGCCCGAAGTAGTTTGTTGCCGCCCGTTTGCTTGATTTGTTTTGGGCGGTGAGTTATTTCAAGCTTATCCTTAATGTTTGTAGTGGCATCTCCAGCTTCAGTCTGTAACCCTGGAGACTTTAATCTGAAACCCAGTAACCAGCTAAACGGTGGTGAATAGAGTTGCGAGTATCCATTGTTGAAAATAATCGAATCGAAAAAATCGATTCTTTATCGGCCGTGAAAATACTTATAATAAATTATGACCAAAATAATTGCCTATTGTGGAACGATTCGTTATGAGAGGGAAAATTTGTGAGATCTTTTCTGGATTTTTATCTATAATGGTTTTTAAAATGTAACAGAGGTTCTCAGAATTTCTTACGACGACTTTATAGATATTGTAACTCACCTCAGAGTAATAATCTCTGCATGAGAGAGTGCGGGTATTATCTTTGGCTCTACCCAACCGAGTTTCTACAGGCTATGCTTGGCTACAACCGTTTAGAGACAAGAAGGGATGTGTATTTGACTACACATATTTGTCGATTGTTGCGCGGTGTGGTCGATAGTTCTGAGATTATGATGAGCATTGGTTTGTATGTTCCTGATAATTACCTGTGACAGCGTCAGCATAGATTGTTTCATATTCTAATGTATAGGACCAACCTACCGATGGTTATGCCTGTTGGAAGGGTTACCGCCAAGCTGAACAACATCGCTCTGGATGTTTTTCTGTTCCATATATCCGAAGGGGTTTTCTGTAGTAGGATTCTTCTACTATTTTAAGAGTCTCTTTATGTATTTTTTTTTTCAATATGTATATCTTTAATTTAAGTTTGTAATTTATTTACGCAAATTTTTACTTGGCAGTGCACTTCACTTATGCACAAACTAAGGAACCGCTTCTGCAGGACACATAATATGATCAATTTGTGAGTTGTAAGTTGTGAAAATAATCTAATCTAATAATTTTTGAACAATTATTTGATAACCCATTTTAGCTTAAATTACGGATAACATTTGATTAATCTAGTCGTGACAATAATCGAATTATCGGATTATCGTTAACTAGTTATGCCATCACTAATAAAAAGAGAACAGTTGTGGCACACAGGACACAAATACTCCCCGTCTATTTAAGCTCCCAACAGGAAGTATCTCTGTAAAATAGGGCCACCATACTATGGAACTTAACCGAACGAGGACATGTCCTCTATTTTGGCATTAAAATATTTTCTAGCAACCAGCTATTGTTTTATGAATCCATTCATTTGCCCTATGCCCTAGATCATTTTACCCCTTTCCAAGTGCATTTCTATTTCACAGGGTTAAAAAATAAACAAGAATACACCCTACGATAGAAAAAATGCAGCATGTATCGTTTGATGCGCTAAAAATACCACTTGTCAAACTTCGATCACTTTCAAAATCTTCACGAAATCTGTATCACAATGTGTTAGAATGTTATTTCTTTAGTAAGTAGACGTTTCATTTAAAACTCTTATGCAGTTCTCTCAAATTTACAAACATTTTGTGATATTTTGACGATAAACCAAAATCATCCAAAAAATTCTTGAATCTATTTTTTATTTAGGCGAAGATCATATTTAGTAATAGTGTTTATGACGCTATATTTATTTTAACACTTGATGTACATATAAGGGGGAGCATATTGCCTGAAGACAATTTCTTCCTACCTATCCAAAATCCAAACCGTTCCGATTTAGAAAATTACAAGTACATGGACATATTATAAGTAATTATACTGAATTTTATACAAAAATTAACTAAAGAATATAACACTATACTATGAAGAGAGGAGAAGAGGTGGGAAGGGAAAAAGAAGGAAAAAGGAACAACTCAAATATTTAGATAGGGACATTTCAATCTTGATTTAAATGTAAGTAAAGAAGGCGTCTCTAACATTAGTGGGTTGATTATTCCACAATCGAGCAGCTACTACTATGAAAGAGGAGGCAAGAAAATTAAAGCAGTGAAAGGGTATTAAAAAGGTTCTGTCGTTACTAAAACGAAGAGATAGTCCACGTTGAGTTTTTTTATTAATTAATTAAATTAAATTATGTAAGAATCACGCTAATAATGCGTATCTTTGAGATTTTTTTATCGATAAAAAAATCAAACCGAATAACTTTAATTGGCTCTTCTGTAAGTTGCTATGTGTCACTTGGTAACTTTTTCTTTTCTACCGCCGATATTATTATAAGTAATTCGTTGTTTGACTATTGGAATTAATTGTTAAAGATAACGAGAACTGAAATGCATTATCGTTGATTTGTACTTCTGTGTAATTTAATAATAATTTGACTACCCTATTTCAATATGTCTGCGGTTCGGACACTTCACATGTCTCCATAACGAAGTTAATAAATCCTGGTGGACTCCATTGGTCGTTTAAGTGCATATAATATCCCATTGCTCTTCAACTTTCGTATATGGATAGCATTTAGTATGCGGGATGGACCTACTAACATAGGCGGATTTCGGGGACCTGAACATGATTTATAAAAGCACATCTAAATAAACAATCTACAGTAGAACGTTCATTTCATTTTGTTTGCTTAAAATTTTTATCTTCAATAAATCAACAAAATGTAATTTAGCTAAAAAAATAAACAACGCTATTCGCACCCGATGGTGCATATAGCACTGCATTAGAAAACACAATGCAGCGTATTTCGATCATCTGTTACATGAATGTAAGGTGATCAACCTCACGCTTCTGGTGCCATTCCAGAGACAGTAAAGTATTGCAGTGAAAGAAGAAGTGGTTGGAAGGGCTATCTCTATGTTGAACAATATTACTTTGGACATTGACATTTTTCACGTCTCTGAGAGAGTTTTTCGTTCCAAGATTCTCTTACTTTTTTAACATATTATACTCTGGATATTATGTATACTTGTGTGTTTTTTTTTATATATACCTAATTTTACCTAATTATTTTAATTATTTCTATATGTATGAATTAAGATATTCCATTTTGCAATGTACATATATATGTATAAATAAAATTAAAAATTTAAAGACTTTTACAAAATATAAATATCATCATCAGCATTCCATGTCCGCTCCCTAGTTGGAGCATATGATATCCACGAAGATTCTCCAGGCATCTCTGTCGGCTGCCAGCTCCTGTGCGTCCTCCCAATTCAGGTAACGTGTCCCGCAGTTCTGACATAAACTGCCAACGAACAGTCAGCAGTCGACGTCCAGGACGCCGAGAACCTGATGCCTTGTAAAGTAGGCAAGCGTGGTTCAGGCTCAGGAGGCATCCGCAGTACATGCCCAAGCCAACCGTATCGCCTCCGCTTGATGACAGTTGTCGCCGGAGTTTGCTGCGTGCGTTCTCTCATTACTTCATTCCGCACGAAGTCCAACCACCGCGCACACCCAAGATTCTTCTGAAACACCCATTTTCAAAACTCAGTATTTTGCTGTTTTGGGTCCTAGTGAGGTGCAACGATTGGCATCCATATGCCATTTTCACACATGCCACGCCAGCCCGCCCGGCCTGGTAATCTTTCAGGGTACTCCCTACAATAGGTGATACATTTTGTATGCGTTTGTAGGATGTACCCGGTAAAAATACTGGGCCGGGTAGATTGGCGTGGCATGTGTGAAAAGGGCCATAGAGTAGAATAGGTGCTAAGCAGGCGTTATATAGGCGGCGTTTGGTTTTCACTGAGCAAATATAAAAATAAAACATAAATATTTGAAATGAAATCACTTTTACCACTACATTATGAGGTGGGACATAATAAATATCTCCACTCGGTGTCCTTAATCAGTATGTGCATCTGAGACCAATTATCGAGTCGTTCACGGTATTCCTCATCAGACACGGACAAAATATAAGCCATAGACATTTCTTAATTAAGTATAAACATTCAGTCGGAGCAAATTTCGTCTTTTGATGATATTTCAATCGTTTCCGTTTCCGTCAATTACTTCATTTTCGTTTCTGTCAGTAGTACCAAGGTAATTTTTATTTTTTTAAATTTTTATTTTCAGTTCACAAACAGTAAAAGATATCACAATATAAATACAATTTATAAAACAAAAATTAAAAATAAACAAATTACAACAGGGATGGAGAATACTTAAAATAAGGGAATACGGAAGTCTAATCATTTACAGGGCTTATGACCTGTAATTGGCTGGTTTAAGCGGCCACTTTACACACTGTGAAGTT
Organism: Micrasema longulum; assembly: GCA_022494885.1. Taxonomy (NCBI): domain Eukaryota; kingdom Metazoa; phylum Arthropoda; class Insecta; order Trichoptera; family Brachycentridae; genus Micrasema; species Micrasema longulum. The sequence goes on from JAGVSM010003625.1 coordinate 52,882, forward strand.
GAAGAGCTGAAGCCTTTGTTGTTGTGAAGAGATTCATCAGACTGAATTATTTCACATATGTAATGAAGCCAACTGGTCCAAGAAGAAGTTTAAAAATTGAAAAATTGTTTTCAGGCGTTGCCTAGTATGTGAAATAATTTAGTCTGATGAATCTCTTCACAACAATAAAAAGGCTTCAGCTCTTCAACTTCACTTAAATCAACAAATGGAAGAACAAAAGAAATATGGATGTTCAAACATAGGCAAAATGGTGAATGTTACACAGTGTGTAAAGTGGCCGCTTAAACCAGCCAATGACAGGTCATAAGCCCTGTAAATGCCTAGACTTCCGTATTCCCTTATTTTAAGTATTCTCCATCCCTGTTGTAATTTGTTAATCTTAATGACTCCCGAGGGGGTGAAATCCAGTCTTTTGTCTACGAACATTTGGACAAACTCAAATATTGTAAAAATTAATAACACTAAACATCATTTACCAATTATATGTGAACACCAATAGTCACAAAAGAAAAATTGAAAATTGTATATAGACCAAAATTTAGTTTTCATGATATGTTATTAAAGCAGTTTATTAGAATTTATAAAAGATTAATTTTAAAAAATAAAAAATTAAGATAGATGCAATTTGTACAATCAAATATAATTTTACTAGATTAATAATAAAGTCTCGTAGTAGTAATAAGTTTTTTTTTCATGTATTTCAATAAATTAGAGTAATAATAGTCACAATAAAATAAAATAAATAAAAAACAATTGAATTACCCGACGAATAGTGTAATTAATTAATAATTTATATCATTCCCTGTGAAAAATGTATGTAGTTACGGTTTACATTTCAGTTATTTTTTATTCTGTGCATTCAATGTAAAAATTGTTTTTATTTTCCAGTAAATTCAGCAGCATGTCTCCTGCCCAGAGACATTAACCGCTCCAGAAAGAGAAATGATTCTGTTCTGTATGAGAAATACTGACAAGTGCAAAAATTAATTCTCCCAGATCGTAAATCATAAATCATCACTAAGCAAATTCAGCGAATTCAGCCCAACTGTCATATCAAAGTTAAACCACTTGAATTTGCATTCGAAATAAACGTAATAAATATGTATTCTTCGGGTGTATCTGTAAGTAATTTGGTTAAATGTTTTTTTTATGCAAGCTCGTCATTTGGCCAAAGAAACTTCGAATACTTTTCGTCTCAAAATATTTCGTATGTAGCCCGAAGTTTGTAAACATATTATTGCCGTGGGAATTTTTTTTATTTATTTATTTTTACTTTCTTTTATTCAGGAAACATACAGTACAGTTACAAAGTTTAATATTTTACACAAATAGACTTAATTCTAATGGACCAGTGAAGTTTCCATATTAAAAAGCAATTATATGTAAGGTTAATTATGAAAGTATAAAAAAGAGAAGGAAAAAGAAAACATAAATGAAAGGTGTTTAAAAATTAAAATGTAAGTGAAAAAAATATATTTTAAGGTTTGTAGTTTGTAGTGAGTATTTACAAATGGAAATAATATTAAAAATGAAGAAAATTTGTAAGAGTAATTAAAAATTAAGAATGGAAATAAAGAATGAAAAACATGCTCAGATGTAAAAATAAAATAAAATAGTAATAACATTTTTTTTAAAAAAGGAAAAACATAAACACATATTTATTTTAAGGGATTCAAAGAAACGATGAGAAGAATCTTTAAGTGAAATATAACACAGTAAATCTAAATTTAGGTCAATTTAAAAAACATCTTCAAAATTAATGACACATTATAGTAAGAGCAGCAATATATTGATTTTATTAACATATATAATATAAGTAATTAAAAGTAGTTTAAAAGTATAAAAACATGCCAATGGCAGCAGAGAAAAAAGAAAAAATAATGAAGGAATAACAAGTATAGCAAGGAATGTTTTTTTTTTTTATGTTTTGTAATTATGAAATTACTCCGCGTGTGATGTCTTAAGTTCTCTTCGGTGAGTTCTGTGATTGGTGAATTGGCTTCCCGCAAACCGGAAATCTATCACAACACTCTATCATTGGTAGGTTCCGAAGAACTAGTGACGTCGTTCATAGTCGTTCGTTTTTATTTATTGTTTTTTTCAACATTTTCAAGAAACTTCGCCGTACAATTTAATGCTCTACGTTTTACCATGCGCAAGAAAATATTTTTTATACCTAATTTCCCATAGCACATTTGAGAATGTTTATTTTTATTTATATTTATTTTAACAGAGAGGGAAAACATTTTTGAGAAGGGAATATAGAAGTCTAGGCATTTACAGGGCTTATGACCTGTCATTGGCTGGTTTAAGTGGCCACTTTACACACTGTGTAACATTCTCCATTCTGCCCATGTTTGAACATCAACATTTTCTCAACTCTTCCATCTGTTGTCTTTTGTGAAGTAAAAGAGCTGAAACCTTCTCAAAAATGTTTTCCCTCTCTGTTGAAATAAATTTAAATATGAAGGACTCCCTAGGGAGGAAATCCAGCCAGTCTGCAAGCATTTGGACATACTCAAACATTGTTGAATTAACTATCTGGTAAAAGAAGAAGTATAAAAATTGGAAAATTGTTTTCAGGCGTTGCCTAGTAGGTGATTTGGTTCAGCCGGATGAATCGCACCCGCGTGATAAAGGTTTCAGCTCTTTTACTTCACAAAAGTCATCAGATGGAAGAGTTGAGGAAATGTGGATGTTCAAACATGGCCAGAACGGTGAATGTTACACAGTGTATAAAGTGGCCACTTAAACCAGCCAATGACAGGTCATAAGCCATGTAAATGCCTAGACTTCCATATTCCCTTCTTAAAAATGTTTTCCCTCTCTGTTAAAATAAATTTAAATATGAAGGACTCCCTAGGGAGGAAATCCAGCCAGTCTGCAAGCATTTGGACATACTCAAAAATTGAGGTTCATTTTTAATTATTATTTGCATCTCGCCGGTTTTACCAAGTATTATTGGTCTTGTTAAGTAAATAATTATTTATTCCTGCATAAAAATGTCTGCCTTAAAACAGGTTTTCCCTAGTTAGACAGACAGTGTGTATTTCAAATAAATATATATTACATTGAAATACCATAATTATTATAATAAATGTCTAGAAGTAGAAAAAAATATAGATTGTAAACGTTTTTCTTATAGCAGCGAATAAACATTATTTGTACTTTTTTTACTTTATTATGATAACAAAATGTATAGAATATGTAGGTATTAAAGCTTCTTAGTCTTTGTAAAATAATTAAGAAACCATTTTGTGAAATGCGTTTATGCAGGTTTTTATTTATATTTATCAATGTGTATCGATGTCTGAGAATAATAAATAATATAATTCTTACAATTCAATAACTTTTTTATTTTTGGAATTTATTTATCTTCTTTAATGCCATATTATTTAGACAACATGTGTCAGGGTTATCGGTAATTTATTATTATTTTTATCTGCAATATGACACGAACTTGACTACAAATAAATTAATTGTAAGGATAAACAGAGCAAGCTGGCCATCTTTTGATGGCTATTTATAAATATTATAAAAATACACGTTTATGCATAACAACATGGATGTGCATTTGAGGGTATTATTCATTTGTGCCTTGATTACAAAAAATCACGTGTTTAGAAAAATAAACTGTACACAGTTTATATTTTATATAAACTATCTTAATAGTATAAAACAATTTTTTTTTTCTTTTTGAAAAAGAAATATCTGCGTTCTTATGATTTACCCAAATATTTAATTTTAAGGGCCATTTTCAACGAGTTGTAAATAACTCACTATTAGAAAATGGAATCAAGTTGGGGTAGAGTGGGATTCGAACCACGGACCTTTGGTCTGTGAGTCCGAGACACTAGCCACGGGACCACAACTCGACTCGAATGCATTTTAAATTAATTTATAAACCCTTACGGATACATTTATTTAACAAAATCTCTGTTGTTCACGATAATATTTTTAACATCTTTTAAAAAGATTGTCTGATTCTTGAGTCTGTTGTTTAGTTTATTGTATAATTTCTGTGAGTTTGTTGTAGTTTATTGTACAATTTCAGTCCCCGATTTATTAATATCGATTGTCCTTGTATTGTTTTAAAATGTTGCATGTGATATTGTCCTGATATTGTCGGATTGTGTCCGTGTTTATAACATTTGTTTTCAAGTTTTAGTGCTGTGTCTACAATGCCATCAGTGGCTAATTTATGAAAGCTTTTTAAAGATTCTAGACAATGTTGCTATTTTGCTAAATTATTGATATGAATTGTCCATGTCAATTGTCTGTCTATTGTTAGTCCAAAGTATTTAGCATGTTCAATTTCCATGAGTCGTTCATCGTTTATGTAAGCATCTATTTTATTAACATATTACAACAGAGATGAAGAACATTTAAGGGAAGGTAATATAGAAGTCTAGGCATCTACAGGGCTTGTGACCTGTCAATGGCTGGTTTAAGTGGCCACTTTACACACTGTGTAACATTCACCATTCTGCCCATATTTGAACATCTATATTTCTTCAATTTTTTCATCTGTTGATGTTTGTGAAGATAAAGAGCTGAAACCTTTATGCGGGTGAGATTCATCTCATTGAATTATTTCACCTACATACTAGGCAACGCCTGAAAAATTATTTTATGGCAAATCTATTTTATTAAAAATCTATTTTATGGCATTTTTTTCTAGATTACAAATGAACATCACTTTAAGATCGTCGAAATAAGTCCAATCTGTCAGTCCTATTTAAAATGAACTACTGAGCTCTATGAAATTTTATATTCCTTCAAGAAACCTAATACAAAATTACCTTTTTATATCGAAAACCATTTAACTAATTGAGGTTTTCACTCCGCCTTGCCTAGAATTCTTAGGTCTGCTAGCAAATATCCCAGTCTTGATTTCTTTGAAAACAAGCAAGTCTTCTTTCATGCGATCTCCGAATCAAATTAAACTGAAACCATTTCTCTCCCTCTTCCATTCCTTCCAATAGTTATCTATATTAGTTATATCAATTATAATAGTTTATAGTAGTAGTATATAATAGTTATATCAATTATAATAGTTTGGAGAAAAGAAGAAATGCATACTTGCTTATGTATTTTTTCCGATTGATCCGTGGTATTACGATCAACATAGGTATAACGGAGAGTATTTTTCTTTATGTTCCTAATGCCTTAGACATAGACAGCTTAAGCTGTTTTATCTTCCTGCTTGCAGAACCAACCTGCCAATGGTAATGCCAGTAGGAAGAGCAATGTCTTTACTCAACCGTATCTCTTCGGATATTGACATCTTTCATATTAGTGAAAAAAAGTTCAGAGAGGATTGCATTCTTTCTCTATAATTGCTGGGTATTTTTTATTTTTACCATTTTTGTTTATTTAAATTTTAGTGTTCATTTTTCGTTTTATGTATGCATTGAATTTTTTTGTTATGTACATAAACGTTTTTAAAATAAATAAATTGAAATATTCTTGTTATTTTACTACAATATTGTCTGTTTATTTCTATCATATAATATACTCGCATATCGTCCTTGTAAATGCCCACTGGGCGTAAATATAAATGAATAAATAAATAGTGTCACGATACGTGATAGCGGACGTCGAAATGAGGCAGCGATACACAAGTAATCGAGTCTCGCGTCCAGTTTCTTTCTAAAAACGTGTAAAAGTGTCGTATTTTCGTCAGCCAGCCACCGCCACCGCCACCGCCACCGCCAGCGACCGCAGAAGGCAGAAGGCAGAAGTGTAACAATGAAGTTAACTGTTCCGTGTCCCATTGCACGTCACGTGGACTGGACTACTTTCAACTTTTGGTTTGTTTTGTATTCCATTATTTTAAACAATAAAACAACTGACCGCAGTTTCAAATTCAAACGTCTCCACATTGTGCAATAAAGTAATCGAGGAAAAAATTAAACGCCACAAACTTTGCTGTTGTTCGCTTTACTTCTGTTTTCTGCGGTTGGTTGTAAACTTCCGATTTATAGTCTCTGGGCCACGATTATGAACGGCTTTCTTCATTGGTATATACTGAGACGGTATAAACCAGTGGCGAGCCGTGATTTATTTTATAGGTAATCTATTGAAAATGTTCATTAATTTGTACCACATATAAGTACTTACATAACATGTAAGTAATGTAATTATAAATTACTACTTTTTCTGTGGTTCTGTGAAAATCAACTCAAACAACAATTATTACTAACCACGCGATATACGTAGCTTTAATCTACACTATTTTAATAGAATACTAAACTTGTACAAAAGTTTATTAACACATACCACAATGACATTCAGCAGATATTTCCATTATGATCTGTCATTGACAGTACTGTCAAGACTTGAGCACTGGCCGATTTCTTTTAAAATGAATAATGCCTAAAACGGCCACTGCGAACGCCACCTGTCCTATGTGATACATAATATGTCAACGGTATCCCATCAAAGAAAAATAGTCCTTCGGAAAAAATGTTCGAAATACTATTTTCCAAATAGTGAATCTTCTAAAAATATTTGTAATCTGCAAGTTTGTTTTAGTACTAAAAAAGCCGACTTGGGTTAAAGACGAAAAATACAGTGTACTTTTTTGTATGGAAGAATAAGCTGAGGTAATCGGCTAGTTTTATCGTTCAGTGAGAATGGACTAGGCGCTGGCGCTGGGCGCACTTCATAGATATTTTTTTGTAGAAAGATATAAACGGTGATTTATAATAAATAACAATTACTTTATATATTTTCCCATAAACATGGCTACTATAAATTATTATAATTTAAAGTCAAATATAATGGTAAGCTGTGCATAATCGCTTACTTTGACGATTCGCCCCTGGTACAAACTAATATCGATATTAAGGTACGAAAGTTTTACCTTCCCACCAGAATACGTACCCTGGGCCCCGATTACAATGGGAACTGAATAGAGTCATCGTGTACTGTCTGTAAAGTAAAATTTAAATTTACGTCTGAAAATGAGGATATTTGTATGAAAATTTCAGGTACCTTTCTCGGTTACCTGAAATTGAACATGTTTACAAAAAAAATGTGTGCATATTCCGTTTTTCATACAGAAAACTTAATTTTACTTTGTAGATAAAATTGAAGATAACTGTTCTCTTCCCATTGTAATCGGGGCCCTGGGGCGTCAATAGCAAACCCTATCTTCGTCGGTACATACCTAGAAGGTATACTTAACTTCTCTACAATCTCTTTCTACCTCGGTATGCTCTACCGTGGTTAAGGCTCTCGGGAGGTATCCACAGTATATGGCCCAGCCTACCGTATCGCCTCCGCTTGAAGAAAGACAGTTGTCACAGGAGTTTGTTGCGTCCGTTTTTTAATTACTTTATTCTTAATTAAGTCAAATCACCGCACTCACAAGATTCTTCTGAGACGCCTATTCCCAAAACTCAGTATTTTGCCGTTTTAAAAATAAAAAAATCAAATAAACCACAATGAAAGCAAAAAATTCTCGCTTCAACATGATATTTATACGATATTTGACAGTTTCTATGACATCTCTATCTACCTACGTATTACAAAGTCGGTTCTATCGAGATCTCTATACGTGCTTTCAGAAAGATATAAAAAAATATGATGATTATAATGAGGCAATATTTTTACGGCTAGATGCTGCTTTATATTAATAGGGCAACATCTAGCCACATTATATATACATCTAGCCGTTCTTTTTCAAAACTGACAAAAGTGTGCTAAAAAAATATATCGTATTATAATCGCTATGATTTTTTAAAGTTTCTTCAATTTTGAAATTACTCCACTCGTGACGTCCCTAATTCTCATCGTTGAGTTGTGACATTTAAAAGTAGAGTCCCGTAAAAACTTCCCGGAAACCGGAAATCTATCACAACATATGTCAACGCTGTAATTGATTGGTTGATTCACAAGAACTTCTGACGTCGTCAAAAGTAGTTCTTTTTTTTCCATTAATATATAATATATAGAGATCCGAGCTAAAAAGAAGTCTCCAAAGGAAGGGCAATGGCTAGCGGGTGGTGCAAGTGTCACCACGTCATATCGTATCGGCTTTAGCAAGCAAAACATATAGTACTGTAAAAAGCACCGACTGTTTATATCGGTCTACTTCGAGTTCTATTCAGTATGTCGTTCCCTTCCCTGAATCTCTTATTTACGTCCGGCTAGCTGAGAAGGACAAAGACAAAAGATAGCTCACGACTAAATAAAACGATTTTTAACATTAAAATAGCTATTTTAAACAAATATTGATTAAGATTAAAACATAACTTACCGGTGAAAGGTTATACCATCAACTTTTCTTTCTTTTCCGAAATGATTTGTGCAGTACCTAAGCGTACATGTAGGCATTTTAGTAATTGCGAGGAGAGGCGGAAGTTTAAAAGTAGCCGAGGAATCCTCGCAACAGAATAAAGTCCGTTCTATCAAACATATGCCAATTGGCCGCAAGTTGAGGGACCATATTTCGAGCGTGTAAGAACACTTTTTTATATCCCTGTTTCTGAATATTCTCATTTATTTTTTTCAACATTTAACTGCAGTGTTTGGAACTTTATAGATTGAACAATCGTGGATTATTGTGCAGTTTATCGTTGCGTTATTGGCCACGGTATCGCTTGAATCTACAAATTATACACAGAATGTCAGCTGCCCGCTGCACTATGAAAGGAAGGCGGCCTTGTTGGGACCTTGGATCCTGCACAAAGTTCTCAATAACCTCGATATCGCGATGGATTGCATCAAATGCAATCTCTATGAATTTCTCGATAAGACCACACTTATCAACTTGCATTTCGTAATTTGATTGATTACTAAATTAACGCAATCTTGGAATACTTAACATGTTTACGTTTACACCTAGACCGCAATTACAAACGCTATCTTAATCGGCACATACTGAGACGGTAAATTTAACTTATCTACTATTTGTACCTTCCTCGGTATGGCGAATTTCGATCTACCGACATGTCGATACGCGTTTTCATTACGTCGTCTTAGACGTCGTATGGTCGAGTTCAACCAATAAGTGCCGCTGAAACTTTACTCCGCGTTCAATGCTAAATTAAAAATTTACGTTTTTCTCTTTCGTATAAGTAGGCTTGTGTTATCATAGTTTTTAGTCGGCCTCGCGGTCAGGGCATTTGCCTACCATGCAAGAGGTCTCGGGTTCGATTCCCGACATGGTTGGGGTGATTTTACACTTGAATATTTCATAGTCCCTAGACTGGTGCCTAAAGCGTAAGACCGATCCCCTTACCTTCATGTAACAAAAATGATCAAGAAACGCTACGATTGGTGTACCAATGCAGTGCCCTATGCACCATTAGGTGCGGAAAGGGAATGATGATGACATGTTATCACGGGTTAGGGTTTTTATCAAAAGTGTTCACTTAACTTTGACTTTCTAAGGAATGAAGTTTTAAGAGAACGGACGCTGCAAACTCCGGTAACAACTGTCATCGAGCGGGAGCGATACGGTTGGCTGGTCCATTTATTGCGGATACCTCCTGAGGGCCTTGACCAAGCTTGCCTACTTTACAAGGCGTTAGGTTCTCGACGTCCTGAACGTCCACTGCTGACTGTTTGTCGTCAGATCGTGTCAGAACGATGGGACGCGATCCTGACTTGGAAGGATGCACAGGAGCTGTCAGCGGACAGAGATGCATGGAGACTTATTGTGGACACCATGTGCTCCAACTTGGGAGCGGACATGGATTGATGATGATGAGTTGACGGATGGACGAGATAACACGATGGAATAAAACTATAATATACCAGAAGTTTTCCAATTACCCCTCCTCCTGCACGACATCCCGCCTGCGCGCATACGTGAAGTGTCCGTGTAATGTTGCCAGACCGTGAAAAATATATTATCATAACACAAATATAAGTTAATTTTATGTTATGTTTTACCAAAAAAAATAATTTACTGACTGGACTATAAAAAAGACAGGTACTTTTATTAGGCCGACGTAAAAAAAAACATCAAACAATTCTTCGGTAATTGAGTTAATTAATACCGTTTGATATTATACTAAGGCTTATGAATAGAAAGTCGAGTAAAAAATTCGATTACCCTGGCAATACTAACAAAATGTCCATCTTGTTTTATTTCACAATCTGACAAACGGTAAAATAATCGAATTCTTAAATAATATTTTTTGTGAATTCGCTATTGACGCATGTATGGAATAGGGATTCCCATTTAATAGGGAAATATCACGTACTACGAATTCCGATAAAAATATATGAAATGTATTTAGAATAATTAATTGTATTCTTAAAATCAATATGGATAATGTGGAGAAATGTTTTCACATATAAAATAAGTTTTTTAAAAATATGTCACTAGAAAAACGCGACATGTTTGACATTGATAGTTGTGACGTCAAGATTCGTGACGATGTTATAAAAAAAATTAAAGGGTCAAGAACAAAATTTAAAATTCACCTGAATCTTGACGTATTGGGTGCGTGGCCAATGCAATGACCGTTTTGGCGGGAATTTTAAATTACAAATTTTAAAAAAAATACGCTTCTTAGGAGCAAAATAATTTTTGTTTTACTCGACAGTATTTCATAGACCTTTATAACTTTGAAAATGTAAAAAAAATAACTGATACTTCCCTCTTCCAGCAGAATTTTGACGCTTAAGAACGGCTCAACACGGGATAATTTAATTTAAATCGGTAATTGCGTACTAAGCGACGTCTACAGAGTAACTATCAATAAACCGAATCAATGAACTTAATATAAACTTAAATATTGCAATCGGTTCAGATCGACTGGAAAAAAAATATGTAGGCCTAACCATAGACTCTAAACTAACCTGAAATGAACAGTTTGACAGTGTCAAATCTAAAATTGCGCCGATTGCTGGAATTCTAGGTATATCTAGGTGTATAGGCTTCAGAACATGCTTCCAACAACACTACTTCGGGTAGTATATTTTGCCATGTTTTATTCTCATCTATCCTATCTTACTCGTGCTGGGGATTTGCGACGAAAAAGAGGATTGCCGAAATACAGGCTTTACAAAATAGAGCAATAGGAAATATATTTTGTTTTCCAATAGATAAACGCATAAAATTAATATATTCTACTACAAATATAATCATATTCAGTATTTTACCTATACAGGTGACTGGAACTGATCTCGCCATAGCAAATTCGCAAATAGAGGATGTCATTTGCTAATTATTGGACCTTACTTTCCTTAGCTAAAGTTTTATAGTTTGGGAGATATGTCAGTTTTTATACTTTATTGAGATTTTTCCAAAATTTGACCTTCAAGCATTCAGAAGTATATTTTTTTTCATTATTTTAGTATTTTTTCAATTATTTTTTTGTAGGAATAAACATTTGTGATAAAAATATGTAGGAACTTCCCTCAAACTATGGTTAAAAAATAAGATATTACGCTTTTTTTTAGAAAAGGATACGAACTAGAGAACTAACGTAGAGTACAATAAATTATTTAAACACCATTTTTTTTTAAATATTTCAAGTTGAATTTGATCGTAAAGTTTTTTTTTAAAGCGTAATATCTTATTTTTTAGTCCTGGTTTGAGGGAAGTTCCGACGTATTTTAATCATAAATGTTTATGACTACCAACAAATAATTTAAAAAATACCAAAATAATGAAAAAACTGAAAGTTCTGAATGTTTGAAAGTCAAATTTTGGAAAAATCTCAATAAAGTATAAAAATTGACATATTTCCCAAACTATAAAACTTTAGCTAAGGAAAGTTAAATCCAATAATTAGCAAATAACCTCCTCTGTGTGTAAATTTGCTGTGACGGGTTCAGTTCCAGTCACCTGTATATGAAATTAAAGTTTTTTTACAAATATTGCAAAATAATTTAAACTCTAATTGAACACAAAACAACAGAGATGTACAAAACCATTGTACTCGATCTCGTAACTGCATACATTTACCCTCGTACACTCCTCTAAATTCGCATTAAGGTCATTCCTTTACATTGCTCTACTCAATATAACCTTCTGCCTATTCACTTTAAATCAATTTCTTATCAGTCGACCGATAATAATCATATTACATTAAAAAATAATTTCCTAAAACTATTTCTCGATAACCCTTGAATTATGTAAGCTAATGTTAAATAATAGATTATGATTTGTTTTTAAAAAATTCTCCGAGATTATATCTGTAAATCTTGATATCTGATAAACTTATTAATTGTAAATGTCCCAGAATGAGTTTACAATTATTAATGAGATATACAATTATGTTTTGTACATTTTTTTATATTACGAAATAAAATAAAATAAAATAATGGCTAAATCGTAGTTTTACGTTTTGGCCATTAGTTTTTTTTCATTTATGAGTAGTTAAGTCAGATTCAGTTTGATGCTCGCACGCGGCTTCTGTAGCTCAATCACAAATAAATATCGACGTGCTAATAAGCCACGTGATAACAATTTCTCACCATGGTTTTTTTATCGTATTCGCGATCACAACGGAACATCCGTGAACGCCTAATATTGAATGTCAAAATATTTACGTTTCGCGACATATAATCCTGCTGCGCAATCACATATTTGAATTTCACCGGTGTAAATATGGAAAATATTCCAAAACTGCTATTTTTTATTTATTGTTTATCATGCTATTTATTGCATTTAGTCGGCGGTTGGCGAGCCAAATGTCAGTGCTAAATTAGATACTCCTTACTATTTTGTAAATGCAATATATTGTAATATGTTTTATAGTAAACGCTGATTTTTCGCCAATGAACTGTATTTATTTACGAGAAAAACAAAAAACACACCGGCACGATCGTTGACTTATGACTGTGATAACTTAAGCATGTTGATTATTGTTCATTGCGATCGTTCAAATGCATAGCATGTTTTTAAGCGCGTCGATAGGATTGTGTGATTGAGCTACAGAACGAGTTTGCTTACTCATGAGAATACAATTATGTATTGTACATTTTTTTTTTTTTAAATAAAATTTAAAAAACTAATGGCCAAAACGTAAAACTACACATTGGTGAGTAGTTTAGTCGGCTTCAGTTTGATGCGCCTACGCGGCTTCTGGCCTAATGTAATTCCATCTACGATTGTCACGTTAATTGAATCGTGTGAAAATGTTTCATTTGTCGCTGCTATTGACTCGCATCCCTATTATCTTTATGGACATGGGTTACACTTTAGGACAGAGTTCATTTTTCCTACCTCTCGAGCTCTTCACGACTACATGGCCGCATCCGCTCGCTCGATTGCAATGGGAAGTTAACTTGGTTACCTTTACATATATAATTATTCTGTGTGGGAGTAGTATATGTAATATAGTGACATTTTAATGTACTTTTGCTTTTGTTACATAAGTGTGCAAATGTTACGTCTAGCATGTATTTCACTTGTAAATTTTCAATGGCACATAAAATTACTTAAAAATATAACAATATATTAGTAATCAAATTAAATTGATCTATAATTCTACATAATCTTTATATATATAACTCCTCTGTACGTGTGATAGTCACTGA